>JAQPPZ010004830.1:0-24456 GCA_028583015.1 Wollemia nobilis
TCAAATTTGTCATGGTTGCCCGGTTTTGCCTTTAATGCGTCCCATTTGAGCACTAGGTCACCAATTTTGAAAATTCGGGTTGTGGTCCTTTTAGAGAACCAGTTGCATGTAGTGTTAGCGTGCTTCATGAAAGCTTCATGGGCACTCTCTCTTTGCTCCTCAAGCTGCAATAACTGAGCTAATTTGGCGTCAAGGGGATCCAGGTTGTCCTTTTCATCATCAAGCAACCGGAGCGCAAGCATCTCAATGTGGGTAGGCAGAACCGCCTCTTTCTCGTAGACTAACGCATATGGCGATGTTCTAATGGATTTCTTTATGGATATGCGATCTGCCCATAGAGCTTGATCCAGGTGTAAGTGCCACGACCTCTTATTTTTCTCAAGGGTCTTCCTTATGATATTTATTAATTTTTTATTTGTAGACTCCGCGAGGCCGTTTCCCTGTGGGTAATAATTGGAGGAAGCTTTATGATAGATGTTGTATTTGCAGGTGAATTCTGTCAGTATAGCCCCTTTAAACCCTGGACCATTGTCCGTCACAATCGCCTCCGGAATCCCGAAGCGAGTTATCAAACTCTCCAGGAAGGCAACAACTGTCTCTTGATCGGCATGTTTTGTGGGTATAGCCTCGGCCTAGCGAGTGAAATAGTCTGTGGCAGTCAAAATGAATTTGTGCCCTGCTGAAGATTCTGGGGAGATTTTACCCACGAAGTCCAATCCCCACTGCTGGAAGGGGAATTCTACCTGTATGGGTTGTAAGGGCATTGGAGCATTTTTGTTCCGGCCGGCAAACCTTTGACACTTCTCGCACCTTTGGCAAGCCTTCTGGGTGTCCGCGAAGATGGTGGGCCAATAGTAGCCTGCCTTTATTATCTTTAAGGCCGTAGGCCTTCCCGAAAAGTGTCCTCCTGACATTCCGGAATGGAATTCGTCGAGGATTTTCTGTTTTTCAGTTCCTTTGACACAACGTAGAAGGACTCCATCAATATTTTTATAAAACAGCCCCTCGGGGCGTAGAACGTACTTTAGAGCGTTAAGCCGGAACCTCCTCCTTTGCGAGGGGGTGAGTTGATCTGGACACTTTCCCGTATTGAAATACCACATTATTTCATCAGCCCAGTCTCTTTCTTCAGGCAATGAATTGACAAGGTTAACCTCCATCATTGGGTCTTCCCATTGACAAGCGGACACTTCGGCGGCGACACTTCTAGCCAACTCTTGGCATAATGCCCGTCCTCGGACAAGTTTGGTGGGTCGGACCTCTATGTCAAATTCTTGGATTTTGGTAATCCACCCTGCCCTCTTGTGGCCTGGTTCACCCTGAATAATGAAACTTCTGACGTCTGGGTGAATCACGAAAACTGTGATCCGGCTTTGAGAGACAAAGTGCTTAAACTTTCTCAAGGATCTCATGACCGCATGCACTTGCCGCTCGATGAAATTGTATTTCTCCTCATGTGGCTGTATCACCTGGCTCAAGAAGGCTATCGGACGCTCCTCACCATCGTCTCCCTTTTGAGTTAGGACTGCAGCATAGCTCTCAGGCTCCCCAACCGCATATAGGATAAAATCTTTCGAATAGTCTGGGTTCACCAGCACAGGTGCTTGAGAGATTCTAGTTTTGACTTCTTCGAATGCTTTCTTTCTTTCTCCAGTCCAAAGAAAATCAACATCCTTCTTTAAGAATTCAGCCATAGGCTTGATGACTTGAGCAAAGTCAGGAATGAACTTCCTCACAAAGTTGATTTGGCCAAAAAAATACTGGAGCCCCTTTTTATTGACTGGAAGAGGGAGCTTTAGAAGGGCTTCCGCTCTATCGGGGTCAATTGATAGTCCCTTTTCAGAAATGACATGGCCTAACAACTTCCCCTCCTTGACTGCAAACAAATTTCTTGGGGTTGATGGATATGCCAAATTCTCGGCATCTCTCAAACACTTGCTCCAGGTGAGAAGTGTGTTCCTCCCGTTTGTGGGAGAACACGGTCATGTCATCTAAATAAATGACGATAATTTTGTTCAGCAGTTCCCGAAAGGCGAGGTCCATGGCCCTTTGAAATGTGGCCCCGGCATTGGACAAACCGAAAGGCATGCGTTGATAAGCAAACGTCCCCCATTTAGTGGTGAACGTTGTCTTGTGCTGATCTTCATCTTTCACCCATACTTGGTTGTAGCCAGAAAATCCGTCTAAGAGGGAAAACCGCTGGGCTCCGGCGACCACATGGAGAATCTGGTCGATCTGCGGGAGCGGGTAGTGATCCTTGAGAGAGGCTTTGTTTAGATTGCGAAAATCAACGCAGAGGCGGATGTCCCCGTTCTTTTTTCTCACTCGGGACCAAATTGGCGACCTAGGAGGAATGCTTGATCTGGTAAATGATCTTGGCTTCCAGCATCTTCATCGGTTCCGCCTTCATCATAACTTCGATCTTGGGGTTAAGCGCTCGCTTGCTTCCGCTGAAAGGTTTAACCCCTTCTTCCAACTCTATGGTGTGTTGGATTATTTCTCTGTCATACCCCTTGAGATCTTGTGTTCCAACTCATGAACCACTTGTTCTCTTAGTCACGTATTATACATTCTTAGGGTCTCATATTCTTATTGTAGCCACAATGTCTGGATATCTCTTACACAAGGCTCAAATCTGTTCCAGCTCTTCCGCTGTGCAGTCTATCCCTACTTTGATTGTCTTTCCTGGTTCCAGTTCCAACTCTCGATACTGCTTGGCGTCGACCTTGATTCTGTGAGATATAGCTCTGTCATTTTGGTCAAACAGGCTCTCAAGGGTTATTAGTCCTTTTGGGACATGATTGTTCTTTAGTTGTATCAACCCCTCGTATTGCTCGTCATCAGGGTCTCTACCTTCGATTGAACTTGCTTCGTGTATCATAAAAGTGACGATATCTTCATCACAATCAAACACCTGCCAATGGGTGTCTTTATCAAGCACGGAAGGCCTGTAAATAGTACGAGCCGGCTTCGGCTTTTGCATAGTGTCATCAGCCGGGACGTATCTGGCTCCAACAGAAGCCAATATGTCAGCGTGTTTGTTTTTCTCTCTGGAGATAGCTTTGACATTCAAGGAGTCAAATGACTCCATCAGATCCAGCACACGGTTGCGATAAGCTTTGAGATAATGCTTTTTTGAGGCACATTTGTTGGTGATCTGATTACATACCAGCTCTGAGTCTCCGAAGATCTGCAGTTGTTTGATCCCCAGCCTCTCCGCTTTCTTCAAACCCAAGCATAGGGCTTCATATTCTGCTGCATTGTTGGTGCAACTCCGAGCCGATCTGTAGCAGTAGTCCTTTTGTATGCCAAAGGGAGAGACTAAGAGGATGCTTGCTCCGGCGCCATTCTTGCATCTGGCACCGTCAAAATATAGTTTCCATAACTCATTAGGTGCAGGACCTATATCTTCTTTCATCGTCTCCTTTGGCTTTTCAGGCTGGGTACAAGAGTAGCAGGCTATGTCCGTCTCAACCATGGCATTGAAATCCAGCAAGGAGAATTCGTCTTCTGCTCTCAATTGTTCCATAGTTTCGTCCACCAGGTCTATTTCTTCAAGTTCCTCAGACGTTAGGATCATTTCTCCCTGCTGTTCCTCTCCGAGTATCTTCCCGACCAGGAAAGTGGAAGGCTTTTCGTTGTATATTTTGACTTTTCTTCCTTTGAAAGGGACTTCCATGTGAGAATAATCTAGCGAGAGGTATCCCCTGAGCTTGGCGGTGAACTCCCTTGAGAGGCACATGCCAAAGTAGGGTTCTAAATCAACAACCACAACTTCCTGAATCACTGTTATATCTGGGGCCTTATGTAACTGAATGGGGATGTCCTTGATGACGCCCACCGTCTTTACTGGAGTGCCATCTAGTTGCAGAACACCCTGACTACTCCGGGTGTACTCCATGCCCATTTCTTCACAAACTGCTCTTGGCATGAGGGTAGTTGATGCGCCGGAGTCGACCATGCAGTTGTGTACAACATGCCCCTCCATTCGTAAAGACAAATAGAACGGGGGTGGTCTATTTTTGCCAGTAATTGACGTTGTCAGGGGTTGAGCCAGCACGGGTTGCGACGACTTTGCCCCTTTTACGGTCTTTAAGGATTCCTGCAATAAGTCCACTTGACCCGGGAGCCGAAGGGCATCGTACATACTAATCTTCGCTGGAGTTCTTTTGAGCTCATCAACGATATTATATTTGGCAGTGGACGATTCATCAACCTCCTTTGCTAACTCATATTTAGTACGGTACTGCTGAGTTGCTTCGACCCTTTGTCGTTTTGTCAATGATGGGTACCGAAGCTTTTCTCGGGCCTGCTCCTGTGTTTCGACGGGTGGCTGGCTTATTGGAGCTCTGGTGAGAGGTACTTTCTCTTTGGCCGATGGCAGCGGGGGTGTCTTGTTGGGAGCATTTGCGGTCGAACCCGCGGCTGGCTGTGTCCTTTCCCTCCGAGCATATACCTTCAATGGCTTCATTTGGGCAGGTTCGACCTCAATCGGTCTCTTGCCTTCTTTAGTCAGAAGTGAAACGGGATCCTCTTCGGAAACCGCAAAGTTTTGCTCTTCTCTGATCATATTCACTTGATCATCGTCGTCCTCGGGGATGCTGCCGGCAAGGGTCTGGAGGTAGTGTTGGTGCAGCATATAGCTATCCTCTCCGTGAGGGTCATTGCAGGTAGAGCACCAGGTTACTTGATCTGCAGAGCTGAGTCCTGCGTTGGTGGTTGCATTCCTTGCAGGAGGTCTCTGGTTCTGGGCGGCCTGTTCTCTTGTTAGTGCCGGAGGAGGGTAGGGCCTCCTGGGAACGAATTCCTGTTGGGCTTGCTTCTTCTTCATCACGGCCATGTCATTAGACAATGTCTGACAGACGGTGGTCAGTGACTCCATCTGTTTCAGGATCTTGGATTGCATATCCACGGTTTGCACCGGTCGGGCTGGTGGGGGTAACGGAGCTAATGGCGGTTGAGATGCAAGCAGAGGAACAGACTGAGCCGGGAGATGCACCTTAGGTGGATAATGAGTGATTGTCGGAGTGGGGTTCCAGGTTGGATCGGGATATGAAGAAGATGAGGCGGATGTTGGTGGGTACTGTGATTGTGGAAAGTCTGGGTAGATGGGCGGTTGCTCCTTGTGCGGGAGCCTACCTATACTTATCATATCTAGTTCCGCTCTTTGAGCTGCCTCATACAAATCAGGGAAGGTGTCCACTCGGGCCAACTTAATGACCAGGCTGATATCTGGGCCAAATGCCCTGACGTAGTAGTGAGCAGCTTGTCCGTCAGAAGGACGAAGCTCAGGGGGAACTCTTTTCAAGGACCGTGCAAATCTCACATTAAAATCTGAGATTTCCTCCTGCGGGTGCCGCTGGATAGTTTGGAACTGATGTAACAGCGAAGATGGGTCTGCGGATTCGTTGAATCCCTTGCATAGCCGACCAGCGAGTGCAGGCCATCCAGTAATGACACCTTCAGGCAGGGATCTGTACCAATATAGCAACTTGCCTCGCAAGGAGAGCGCCAGCAGACGAGTCTTGACACTTTCATTGGTGATGGAGTGAAGCGCAGCCAAGGCCAGAATGTCTTGAATGTGCTCGTACGCCGTCTTTCGAGTCCCATCATAAGTTGGAATAGCTTTCAAAGCAGCAGGTGGGACAACATCCTGTCCTGCTAGAGCAAGAGGCCCGGTGGAGTCGACGGCCGGGAATAGATCAGCAACATTTTGTTGATTCTGGGCTGCCATGTCTCCGTCCTCCTCTTCGAGCTGATCGGTTGTATAGTCCGTATCAGTATCGTCCGAGGTTGTAGGTTGTTCTTCGATCTCAGCCTCTTCAACCTCCTCTATCTCTTCCACTTCTTCAATTATAGGTTCCACTTCTTGTTGAGCTTGGTAATCGGCTACCCTCGGGTGCTCTCCAACGGCGTTGATGTCGATTTCGTAAAACTCGGGCTCTTGTCCCGGATTCCTAGCTCTCCACCTTCTCGTATGCATGAAGGCACTTTGGGTATTGGACCAGTCTTACAGACTCAGAGAATATTCAGGTAATGTAGAGTCGCCAGGTGCTCTGATTTTAACAGCAATGAAGCGAACACCGATGCTTCGATTCTGTTTTGGGGTGGGAAACCTTCGGGTCCCACCGGGCGTGCCAGAGAAACTGTTGGTTACGAATCTGCCACTAGGAAAGGTTTTAGGTCTTTGCGCCCTAGATTCGCCCAGCAGATTGAAAGGCCGGAAGGAAGGAATGCCTTCCGGGCCAATCTCCGGAGAAGGCCGGCTTCCTATGTTTTTCAATTTAGTTTAGAGTCTGAAAGAGATTTAAAAGGTGCAGAAAGGGATGTAAATGTGGTTTACTTCGGGTGAGGGAGATAAGCAGCACAGTTACTAACCGGACACTTTTACCAACAACAATCAAAACAATGTATACTTAGAAACCATTAGCACTTTCCTATCCTATGTATCCTTTCTATTTTATTCCAGATATACTTAATTGCCAATGCTGAGATCCAGATATGCAGAATGACAGCAATCAGAAAAATAAGCAACATGAAGCAGAAATACTAAAGAAAGGCAGCATACAAGATAGACGCAACTAATGAGCCAAATATACTTTTGAATTAAGAGCAGATGTACAGCTAGAGAAGCTTCTTAGCAAGATATCCCCCTTTTTCCCCCCTTTTACAATGAGACGCACTTGCTATTTATAGCAATTTTCCCTCCCCATTACAATGAGAAGCGCAGATCCCCAAACCTGCCAAAAGCTGCAAAAAGGGGAATGATTTGATCTCGGTAGGCCATCCCTGTACTTGCAGTATGCCCTCACTTGATTTCGTACAACTTCTGACAGTCTTGGTCGCTGAAAAGGGGGCTATCGTCTAGCTTTGGTAGCTGGAGTACAATTATCTTTTAATGCCCAGCCACTTCAACCAAAGTCTAATCAGCGCGAACTTCAAAATCTGACCTGGAGAAGAGGGGAAAGACATCCCAAACGCTCTCTTTGACAACAGCCGAAAATCGCTGAAAAGGCAAGATGCGCCCAGAATCGCTAAATAGCGAAGGCGATCTTGGGAATGACGATCCAAGGCGAACTTTGGCTTGAGCTCGAAAGCGCTCACAAAATGAGCGATTTCGGGCTTTTCTGCTTGGCGCTGGCGATTTCGAGCCCGGGAACCCCTTTGCTAGATGTCGCTAGTTAGGTCGAGCGACTTCGGGTTTGGGGAAGAGCGACAACGATTTCGGGCTCAAAGCCTTCGCAACCTCGCAGGCTCAAAAGCGCTGAAACTCCTGCGCGCTAGACGGTTTTTTCCCTTCGCGACGGCGATCTCGAGCCCGCCTACTCCTCTCTGGTGCCCCCTTTTCGCTTGAAACGTGCCATAGCGACGGGCGGATAGTGCGCGCGGTAGCGACCTTGGGTTCAAAGGACTTAGGCAAATTTGCCACCTTGAAACATGACCCTTAGTCGCTAAAAAACTCATCTTTGCCCGAAATCGCGCAACAAAATCAGCGATATTGGGAAGGGGGAAACATTTAATAAAGTTTTACAAATTTTATGCCGATGATGGCATTAGACCTGATAGAAGCTGGGGACCGAAAACAAAATACCTTGCAGAAGCACCAAGGAAAATCACCATGACATATGAGGAAAGAACGGAGAAGAAGGAGAGTGGCAACAACCTGATAAAATTTACGCCCCTATCAAAATGTGGCAACAATTACAATAATAAAATAGATGTGCCCGCATTTACATGTTCACATCCGATATGTTTAATGTTCATTAGAAGCTTTTATTGTTAAATTATGTTGTGATATTATGTTACATATTTGTAATTTCTATATATATATATATATATATATATATATATATAAGCTGTCCCCTAGTTGTCCCACTTGCTGTCCCGGGTTTTGGGGCCAAACCCTCTTCCCAGGGACACATCCCGCTGTTTGAAAAACTTCGTGGAACATAGTTTTTAAAATTTCTCACAGGAATATGTCCATCTTCATATTGGAGGATGTAGTTGTTGTCACATTTTGCACGGGGTGCAATGTCTTCAATATTGTTTTGTAACAGTCCTTGCTCTTCTTTTCCTCCTTCCGTTTTTCTTCCTTCTCTCCCTTTCCTTTTCTTTCCCATTCTCTTTCTCTCCCCCCTTTTTTCCTTGGAGTCCCCCAGTTGATTTTCCAGCTTTCCAGCAAGTCTATCTGAAATTGGCTAAGTCTGGGTGCGAAGTTCGCACTTCGCCCAGTTTTGGTGCGAAGTGCGTACTTCGCCCAGTTTTGGTGCGAAGTGCGTACTTCGCCCAGTTTTGGTGCGAAGTCCGACTTCGCCCCACTTTCTGGGCGCACCTTGCAAGCGGCGGTGGCGGGTCAATGCGAGAAGAAAGATAAAATGCCGGAGCGAGTCCATATGGCGGCGGACACCGGTGTTCGCATGTGCGCGATTCGACTTCTCAACGAGCCGGAATGCGCCCTTGACGAGTGTACGGTAGGGGAACAAACCCGGAATTTGACCAAGGCTTGAAGGCCTTCCCCGGCTGCACGATTTCTGCACGCATCCCAAGGAGCCCCGATCCCAAGCAAAGATGGATAGGCTGCCCTCTAAGGCGGGCATGTGTCCATGACATAACCCATCATCGGACAAGTGTCCGGCTTCGGGATTTGAACCAAGGCTGCCGACCAAAAGGGATAAGCATGGGCTGCACTGCACCGCTGCGTTAATAGCCTCATTCAAAGCTGATCCGAGGTTTCACTGCTCCGGCTACCGGCGAGCACTGCCGACTTGAAGATTTACCCGGCACTCCGCCACGTAGGCTGTCCGGCTTCCGGGAAGACCATGCTTGCGGGTACAGCCCGATCCGACAAAAGGTCGGCATTTGCGGCTCTTTCGCCGCTTACGTCGGCTTATGTTTGGCGGGACTACTGTGCCCATTAATGTAACGGGTGGGACTCGGGCTATAAAAGCCCATCTGAAATTCATTGTAAAGGGTGGAAGGGGAATGTTTGTTAGGGAACTACGTACTTCTTGTAACCGTGCTTACGCTTATGAATACAATCTGTATGCACAGTTACATTCTCTTGTCTTTATTCTTTTATCTTTGTCTTTCATTATATGCCTTAGGCCCACAGTATCGCGGCTCGTTGATTCACTTCGGCATTTGGCGATCGGGTTCCTCTAGCATTGCTTGTTTAAAGCACCTTATGTACTTCATTAATTTAAAGCATTCATATAATAAATTTGGTAGCGAGTTCCATCGGTTATGTGTGACGTTGCTGGCCCGTATCACAGTGATTGATGCGATCCCTACTTGTTAGTTCCTTGTAGGGAATGTTTGCTAGGGAGCCATTGAAGGCTGTGCGGTTAAACTCTCTACCTAACACATATACACAGCTCACGACATCTCTAGGTTTACTTTCTACCCCTGTCGGTGTACGTATCACGGTGATTGATACGATCCCCTATTGTTAGTTCCTTGTAGGGAATGTTTGCTAGGGAGCTATTGAAGGCTGTGCATACGGCTGCTGGTGTATCGGAAGTACGCCTAGGTTTTGCGGTTCCTTGTCATGCTCTGTGTTTGTATGCGGTAAGTAGCGGTGATTGGTGTGTTCCCGTCTTTGTTAGTTCCCCCCACCAACCTTTGGACATATTTGTAATCTCTTTACGTACATTTGTCTCTTTCCGTTCATTTATTTCTTTCCTGTTCCCTTTAGCTTAAATCAAGCCCCCCCAAAGGAGCCGGCCTTCTCAGGAGATTGGCTCGGAAGGCATCTCTTCCTTCCGGCCTTTCATCTTTGGTGGGCGAATGCGGGCGCATTAACCAAAAATCCTTTCCTCATGGCGGATTCGTAACCAACGGTTTCTGCGGCACGCCGGTGGGACGCTTGTCCCACGATTTAAAGAAAGAGTACCCGTCCGGTTTCCACCTAGCGCAACGGTTCTTCGACCCGCTCGGCGGAACACGGGTCCCACATCCGACGAGAGATTTTCCGATCGGTCTCCACAGCGGCGGCGGTTCTGAGCTCTTGGTGAGACAAGGAAGTTTCTCACCCCTGACAGAATCGAAGCACCGGTGTTCGCTTCATTGCTTGTTCCAAATCTGAACACCTGGCGACTCTGCACGAACAAATCCTCTGAGTCTAGAAGACCGGTCCTGTCACCTTCATGCACACGAGAAGGTGGCGAACAAGAAATCCGAGAAGCCCGCTTGAGTTCTACGAACTAGACATCCACGCTCGAGGCGAGATACCCAAGCTGGCTGATCCGCGAGCTCGTTTCGACGAAGTCGAGGTGAGATCCAAGAAGAGGCCGAAGCTGAGGTCGGAAGAGCCGAGTACGAAGTAGAAGAGGCCGAGGAAGAGGAAAATCCTGCATCCTCGGAAAGTACCGACACCGAGTACACAACCGACGGCGGAGAAGAAGAAGAAATGGCTGATCAACAGCCGAATGACGATGATCTCTTCCCGGCGGTGGACTCTACAGGGCCTTTGGCCCTGATCGGTCAGCAAGTTGTGCCCCCTGCTGCTTTAAAGTCTATTCCCACATACGACGGCTACGGTAAGACGGCGTACGAGCACATCCAGGACATCCTTGCCCTGGCCGCACTGCATACCATCACCGATGAAAGTGTGAAGACCCGTCTGCTGGCCCTTTCCCTGAGGGGAAAGCTTCTCTACTGGTGGAGATCGCTGCCAGAGGGATCCATCACTGGGTGGCCCCAGCTTGCCAGGAGGCTCGTAAAAGGATGCAACGAGTCTGCTGATCCTACCTCTCTACTGCATCAGTTCCAAGCAATCCAGAGGCATCCTCAAGAGGAGGTGTATGATTTTAACATTAGGTTTGCGAGATCCTGGAAACGGGTACCTCGCGAACTTCGGCCTTCAGCCGGCATGGCTGCTCACTACTATATGAGGTCTTTCAACTCAGACATATGCCTCTTCTTGAAGATCGCCCGAATTGACGAATTCCTGCACTATACGAAGGCTGCCCGGCAAGGTGAAGGTGACATTATCTCCATCGGCGGGCTTCAGTCCGAGTGCGGGAGCCGATTCATCCCGACTTTCCCGGATCGCGGTATCCTTACGCCATGGTGGTGTGCCGTCTACTTCAGGGCAGCAGCCCCAGCCGCAGTGGAATCCGGCGCCGGTCGTAACTCAATACGGCCCGCCTCAGTTGCATTACCCTCATCCGCCTCCTCCCGCTCCGCATTTTCCAGCGCTTCCTGCTCCCCCGCAGTATGCGTCTTATTCTAACCCTCCTCCATTGGCCGCTTTGCCTCCACCGGCACAGTTGCCGCCTCCCGACTGCAGCATCCAGAGCACGATTCTACAAGAAGTGCGGGCTTTGGCCTCCGGATATCATGCCATGTCCAATGACATGACTGCTATGAAAAAGAACGAGGCCCAAATGGACTTTGCTCCTAGAAGGCCGTATGCGCCACCGGCGCTGACAAAGATAAAGCCCCGAGAGAACCAACCGCGAGGCGTCCGCCTCGAGAAATCTTGCTATAGATGACCCACCTGGTCCTCCCGACCGGAGTCAGCGCGGTGCACTACGTGCAATGACCCGCATTCGGAGGAAGGCGCACTTTGCACCGGCACTACATCCGGACCTTGGCCGGCGGCACTATAGAAGATGATGAGGTGTACATGATCTTGGACGGCGAGGCCAATTTTGCCACTGCGAGAAGAGAATCCGGTGACGCCCGCCAAGGAAGAAAAGAAAGGCTGCGGACGCGGCTAAACCTTTGCGGGTATACGCGAGAAGAGAAAAACCGCGGCCCGATGGGCTGCCACCGTCCTAGCGGGCGTGGCCTTACACAGCCCAGGAGAAGGCGTCCAAAGATAAAGCTCCCGCTAAACCTTCTCCAGCAAAGGCCGCTGCTGTTCCAGCTAAGCCTCCAGCAAAGGCCCCAACTCCCGCTAAGCTTCCTGTACTTCAGCCCCCGAGCGAAACCAAAGAACAAGCCCGGGGAGAAGGCTGAAGTACCCGTCTCGACCAAGAGACGGCGAGTTGAGGCCACCCAACGGTACCGGACCAGGTATGAACCGGCTAAACCAGCGGAAGGAGCTAGTACCTCGGGCTACGACATTGTAGACGAGTTAAAGAAGACTCCTGCCAGAATCAGCATGTACGATGCTCTTCTGCTTCGAGGCCAGGTAGATCTGCTGCAAGAATCACTGAAGAACATGAAGAACGGCAAGCAGATGCAGCCTGCTGTCCTGGTTCAACCTTTGACAGTCTCCGCCACTGGGAAGAACAGGACCGCCACCCTTTTATCCGTCTTTACGGATGCAAGGGCACATAGTTCCTAGCTGCATGGTGGATTACGGTGCTTCCTCGGCTGTGATGCCGAAGGCCGTCTGCGATGAGATCGGGATGGAATACACACGGAGCAGCCAAGGTGTCTTGCAATTAGACGGCACCCCTGTCAAGACGGTTGGTGTCATAAAGGACATCCCTATCCGGCTGCACAAAGCTCTCGACATTGTGGTCATCCAAGAGGTCGTGATTGTTGACCTGGAGCCTTACTTCGGCATGTGTCTCTCTCGGGAGTTCACTGCGAAGTTGGGCGGAGTACTGTCTCTAGACTACTCGCACATGGAAGTGCCCTTCAAAGGAAGGAGGCGAAAATTTTCAATGAGAAGCCTTCCCCTTTTCTAGTAGACAAGATACCGGAGGAGAGATGGGCTGCATGGTCCGGTTGTCGGAAGGAAGAAGCGGTGACGATAGAGGCGACCGAGCAAGCTCTCGAAGTGCTACAGCTTGAAGACGAGTTCTCGTTGCAAGACTTCAATGCTGTAATCGGGACGAGACGGAGCTGTTACTCCATTAAGCAGCCCGAGGAGCTTGACGTGTCCGTTGCGAAGGAAGTAGGACCTGCACCCGAAGAGCCGTGGAAGCTTTTCTTTGACGGCGCGCGTTGCAAGAATGGCGCCGGTGCGGGGGTCCTCCTGGTTTCCCCAACCGGAGTCCGGAGGGACTATGCCTACGAGCTGGCACTGGAGGCTGTACTAACAATTCGGCGGAATACGAAGCCACGTGCTTGGGTGCGAAAGGCGGAAAGGCTCGGAATCAAGCATCTCCAAATTTTCGGAGATTCGGAGTTAGTGTGTCATCAAGTTACGAATAAATGCGCGTCTAAGCATCACTATCTTAGAGCGTACCGCAATCGGGTGCAGGACTGATGGAATCGTTTGACTCATTGAACGTTAAGGCAATATCGCGTGAGAGAAACAAGCACGCGGATATTACGGCGTCCGTTGGAGCCAGTGCGTTCGAGTTGAAGACGTCGTCCGAAGCTGAAGCCGGTCCGCACCATTTACGAGGCCTTACGTGCACGATAGGGATACCTTACAGCGGGTATTCAGTTGTGACGAGGAGATCGTCACATTCCTGGTTAACGAAGTGTGTGTAATCGAAGGTAGAGACCCTGATGACGAGCAATATGAGGGGTTGATACAGTTACGGAATAATCACGTCCCAAAAGGACTGATTACATTAGAGAGTCTCTTTGATCGAAATGACGAGCAATATCCCACGGGATCAAAGTAGACCCGAGGCGGTATGCTGACACTGGAGCTCGAACACTGGTAAAACCATCAAGGTCGGAACAGTCGCACGTCGGAGGAGGCTGGTGCGGATTAGATCAACTGTGCCGGGAGTTCCCCGACATCGTGGCACTGGTGCTACGAGGATTTGAGGGGTATGACAGATCTGTCATCCGGCATACCATCGAGCTAGAGGATGGCGCCAAGCCGTTCCGACAAAAGCAAAGGGCCGTAAATCCAAAGATTGAGGCCATGATGAAGACCGAGCTCTTGAAGATGTTGGAGGCCAAGATCATCTACCCCATCAAACATTCATCCTGGGTCGCGAATCTGGTGCCCGTGAGGAAAAAGAATGGCGACATACGTCTACGTGTCGACTTCGAAACCTAAATCGGGCTTCCCTCAGGGACCACTATCCGCTTCCCCAAATCGACCAAATTTTGCATATCGTTCTTGGAGCCCAGAGATTTTCACTTTTAGATGGATTTTCCGGCTACAACCAGATTTGGGTCAAAGACGAAGACCGGCATAAGACGGCGTTTACCACGAAGTGGGGACGTTCGCCTATCGGCGCATGCCGTTTGGCTTATCCAATGCTGGTGCCACGTTCCAAAGGGCCATGGACCTGGCCTTACGAGAGCTGCTCAACAAGATTATTGTCATCTACCTTGATGACATGACTGTTTTCTCTCACCGACGAGAAGATCATGTTTCGCACCTGCGGCAGATATTTGAAAGTTGTCGAGAATTCGGCATCTCTATAAACCCGAAGAAGTCTGTCTTCGCGGTAAAGGAAGGAAAGCTGTTGGGACATGTCATCTCCGAGGAAGGCCTCGCCATTGACCACGACGGAGCGAAGCCCTCGTTACGCTTGCCAGCCCCAGCGATAAAAAAGGGCTGCGAGTCCTTCTTCGGTCAGATTAACTTCGTGCGGAAGTTCATTCCGGATTTCGCACAAGTGATCAAGCCTATGGCCGAACTGTTGAAGAAAGATACACCTTACGAATGGAGTGATGAGAGAGAACAAGCTTTCGAGGAAATCAAGGCTCGGATTGCGCAAGCTCCGGTGTTGACAAACCCGGACTACTCCAAGGACTTCATCACGTATGCGGTGGGAGAACCCGAAAGTTACGGCTGCGAGTCCTGACTCAGAAGGGAGACGACGGTGAGGAGCGCCCCATTGCGTTCCTAAGCCAAGTGATTTTGCCGCACGAAGAGAAGTACAATTTTATAGAGCGGCAGGTCCATGCGGTCATGAAGTCCCTTCGAAAGTTCAGGCACTTTGTCTCCCAGAGTAAGACCATTGTCTTTGTGATTCACCCCGATGTTCGCAGTTTCATCTTGCAAGGAGAACCGGGTCACAAGAGAGCGGGATGGATTGCCAAGATCCAGGAGTTTGACATCGAAGTACGGCCCACCAAGCTTATCAGAGGCCGAGCCTTGTGTCAGGAATTGGCCCGAAGCGCTGTAGCCGGCATCTCCGCTTGTAAGTGGGAGGACACAGCGACACGCGTCTACCTAGCCAACTCCTTATCGGAGGGGAGTGATTGGACAGATGAACTGGTGAGATACTTATGCACCGGAAGATGTCCCGATCACTGAACGCCTCACAACGAAGGAGATTTCGATTAGGTGCACTAAGGTACACTTTTCGCCCCGAGGGGCTTTACTTCAGAAACATTGACGGCATCCTGTTGCGGTGCGTCAAAAAATCTGACCAGTCTAGGATCTTCGGAGATTTTCATTCCGGGATGCCTGGGGGTCACCATTCTTCAAGGCCAACGGCCTTAAAAATAATAAGGGCTGGATACTATTGGCCCACTACGTTCGCGAGACGCGTATGCGGTCTGCGCCAAATGTGATCAATGCCGGAGGTATGCTGGCCGAAGCAGAAAAGCACCCCTGCCCCTTCAACCGATTCAAGCCGAAGTTCCGTTCCAGCAATGGGGTCTAGACTTCATTGGGGTGATTTCTCCTAACTCCTCCGCCGGCCACAAGTTTATTCTCACAGCTATTGACTATTTCACACGGTGGACGGAGGCGATCCCGACCAAGAACGCCGACCAAGAAACGGTCATCAGGTTCATTGAGAGCATGATTACCCGCTTCGGGGTTCCAGAGTCGATTGTGACGGACAACGGTCCGGGATTTGTAGGCGCTGTACTCACGGAGTACACCGGCGGACTTGGCATCTATCACAAGATGTCTTCTAATTACTACCCGCGGGGGAATGGCCTTGCCGAGTCTACTAACAAGAACCTCCTGAAAATTCTCAGGAGGACCATTGAAAAGAATAAGCGGACTTGGCACTTGCTCTGAACCGGGCGCTGTGGGCGGACGAGTTGCGTTCAAGAAATCCCTCAAGACGTCCCCCTACGCGCTCGTCTATGGCAAGCAAGCTGTTATGCCATCACACATTGAAATCCCCGCCACTGTGGATGGTTGATGAAGACGGGAGCGGCGGAGACCCGGTAGACGGCGAGTTGTGCCAACTCCTGCCGGTTGGAAGAAGACGAGAGAAAGTGCATACCGAGGCCTTCGCGGATCACATTGCGGCCACTAAAGGCTGGTTTGCCAAAGGCACCATTGCCGAGTTTTCGAAGTCGGGGACACAGTGCTGAAGTGGGACTCATACAAGGCAAAACCGGGTAATCACGGAAAATTTGATGCTCTACGGGAGGGCCCTTATCGGATTGCCGGGTGAATCGGTTCAATGCCTACATACTTTCGGATATGGAGGGTCGGCTCCTCCCCATCCCCGTCAACGGGTTCCACTTGAAGCTTTATCGTTGTTGAAGGCGCCGAGTGGCCCTTCCTTGTAAAAATTTTTCCTTGTGTTTTTATTTTTCCCCGCATGTATAGTTTCCAGTTTTAGCTTTCGGTTTATTTTTCCTTCTTTGAGCTTAAATGCGGCATGGGAGAGAAAGACGGACTTCGCGGCGAAGTACGTCGTTGCCCGCGAGGAGGGCGAAGTTCGGCTATGCGAGAGAAAGAAAGGAGAAAAAGAGCAAAAAATCGACTAAGTGTTGGCGAAGCCGACTTCGCAGCGAGCGATCGGCCCAGCCGAATTGCGAAGTTTGTTCGAGAAAACACTGAAGCAGACCGAAGTCCGCACTGCGCAACCCTTCGTGCGAAGTACGCACTGCGCGCAAAGTTTGCGCGAAGTGCGAACTTCGCAGCGAAGTCCGACTTCGGCCAGCGCCCGTGCGAAGTGCGCGCTGCGCTCAACGCTTGTGCGAAGTGCGAACTTCGTGCGCGAAGTTCGTACTTCGCCCCAAGCTTCGGCGAAGTCCGAACCCGTCGGCATCGCATTGCGCGTTTGTTCAAAGTCAAAAGGTCTCGAAGGTATGTAAAGTGTGTTCGAAGGCCCCAAGGCGGCAAAGACCCGGACCGCGCCCAAGCCTTGGGCGCGGCAAGAAGCAAAAGAGTTCAAGCACGCGCTTCGCGCGAAGTTCGAACTCGCCGAAGTCGGGCGAAGTCCGACTTCGCCGGCGAGGTCGGGCCGCGCCCAACTTCGGGCGAAGCCCGGCTGCGCCTAGTTTTCCGGGCCAGCGTTGGGGCGCGTTTCAAAGAAAAATAATAATGAAAAATTCAAAAACCCCCAAGGCTGGGCCCAAGGCGCGCTTGCACTTGTTTTAATCTGGGTTTCCGCGCCAAAGGTTTTGTCTTGAGCAGTGTGCCCAAGTGGTGGCGGCAACGTCAGCCATGGTGCAGTCCCCAACGCTGAATTAATGATTGCGCGTTTTTCAAGGAAAAATGCAACTAAAGAAGCAAGGCACGTCTGCCGGGGCGCAGCCACCAAGGGTTTTAACTCAGCCGACCTACCCCTCCTGCGTTGCATTAATGGCGCTGTTTTTATCTAGAAAAGGGGGTCAGAATCATGCCAACATTCCAGTTTGCAGAGATTATTCCTCGGACGGTGCTAATTATTCCTACGATAGCGAAATTTGTTGCGGACGCCTGAACCTGTCATTATTGCTGACTCGGAGAGATGGACAAGGGAAAAAGGCCCGTGTCGGCGCGATCCAGTGAGCGGTGAACCGGGGGATTTGCCGCGGCCGGGGAGTTTTCAAAGGCGATCCTCCGCCAGAGAAAAAGTCAAAGGCCCGGACGAAGAAGGTACGGCGTGGGCAATCCCCACCACCTCCGGTGAATTACCTGGCAGGATATGTGGACGGCTCGTTTTCCATGAGCCTAACTCAGCTGCGAGCGAATGTGGAGAGCTGGGCTGACAAAGTTTCGCCCTCCCATCATTTTGGAGCGGCGTACAAATCAAATCTCTTCAGATTCATGTGCCCTCCTGTCCACCAATGCCCGGAGCTGATAGACTTAATTGTTAGACATTATAAACCAGCTTCCGGCAAATCTGCGAGTTCCGTTGGCAAACCCTTGTTCGCACTTGCGCGAGGAGACTGTGCAGCCAGCTTTCGCCCCAGGGCTGGAGTATGACTCCGGCACCATCCTCAGAAAAATCAGTGCGGGCGAACAAGCGGGACGTTTCACGCACACCAAGCGAATGAGGGATTTCCTCAATTCAGAGCTCAACGCCCCGCTTCCAGGCGGACAATGGCCGACTGGCCCCATGCCTTTGGCGAAATTTCAGAGCAAGTATCTATATACCATCTTGGCATGGATCCTCGGCTGCGACTCCGATGGTGGTGCACCCGTACCAGTGGCGGCGCGAGAATGCCTCTGTGTGGAGAATCTTACGAACCAGCGGCGCAGCGGAGCGGAAAGCGCCCCATCTCTTTCGACTGGGCAGACTGGCTGGCTTACGCCATTCATTCCAGCCTGTTGAAGATTCAGAAGAGGCAGTCAACCGATTTTCGTTTCAGTTCCGTTCTGGCCTGGCTTTGTTTGTACCATCTGCACCCCCAAATGCCGATCCTGAACCTGAAGAAGGTTAACGAGAAGGGAGAGCCCCGACCCGTCTATAACTGGACGGATGACTTATACCGGAAAGGGTCCTACTACAAGTTCAACTTCAACTTTCTGGGATTCGTCATGTCAGTCTTCACCGAAAGTGAAATCCCCCGTCCCACAAGAGAAATGACGAGTGCTTTGATAAATCGGAAGCTCGGGGACGTTTTTAGACGACGCGAGGGATTGTGATCGGAATCTACGGGTTCAAGGGCAAACCCTATTTGCTGCCCTATTGGTGCTCGAGCATACGTTCGGGATGGAGGTTGCCCGACAGATGGACTATGTGGAAGAAGAGTTTGGCCTAGGGAAGAAAAGAGGACAGATTTTCCAATACCCTCTTTCCTGGGCCAACGTTGAGATTGCTGAGGTAGGACAACATGTCTACCTAGAGCAAGCGCTGTCCCGGATTGGCCTGGTTTTGCTTGCCGCGGCGGCTGGAAGTATGACCCTCATGGGATAAGGGGAAAGTTTGCACATTTGTGCCCCCGGGATATAACCGAAGATAGATGCGACGTGGTCCATGTGGACCTTGGGTGGGAGATTGAATTAATGGAAGCTTCTCCCCCTTGGCGGGATTTCTCTTGCGAGGAGGTGACATATGACCCCAAGAGAAACCCGGACCATCACTTCTCATCTCCGGGGTTCAAAAAATTTCTGTCCAAGATTGCGAGGCCTTAAGCTGGTCTAAAGAAAAGATTATTGAATCTTTGGAAAATGAGATGCCGCACGCGGCACGATAAATCCACAAGGAGAAACCCGGCCGTAGATGACGACTTCTCGGTTCTCTATGACCGAGCATCATGACGGTGGCGGCCGTTCGCATATCAAGGTTACGTTCCCAGAGGCCCCTTTGAGGATTATAAAAGTGGGTCTCCTCCCAAACGAGTTGTACACTTCGGCAAGCGCCGGCGCCGGCCCGACAAGTACCCGAGCCGATCCAATGCGGTTCGTGGCTCCTAAGGCGGCGCACGAAAGGCGAAAAGAGTTAGTCAAGGCGGCGCCCGAGGCACTTCCTCGAGGCAAGAAAAGCGCCGGCGCCGCCGAAAGCGGACCGGTCGCGGCGGACCTTACGCAAGTCAAACCCCGGTACAAGTTTACCGTGGGAGCATCGGTGCTCGCTGCACACGCCGTCTCCTTCCCCACGATCCGACGGTTGTTCCCGGAAGAGAAGAAGCGGAGGAGAGTTGAGAAAATCGGGCGACCCTAGCACGATAGTGCGGCGACCGATCGCGAGCCGCGGCCGCGTCCTGCCGCCGCGAGAGGCAATTCCTTTGGGCAGTCCCAAGCCAGCCGCCGAGACAAGAAGCGAAGACATTCACCCGGCATCGGCTCGGGCGGAGCCCGCAGGTACGTTTGCTGTCCATGTCTCTCTAGTCTCACCCAGTTCTACTTCCACTCAGTCCCCCGCTCAATCTGGGCGAGCCATGACCACATCCTCCTCCCCGTCTCCGCGTCCTTCTAGCGGTCCCCATTCTTTCGATCAGTTTGCTCAGAACCCTAACGTCTCTCTTTCTCTGAGCACAACTCCAAACCCTTCGCCCGAGGTCAGTCTTGAGGCTGTCCGTTCACCATCACATCCTCCGCCTCAGCCGCTTCAAACCCTCACAGTGTCAGCCGCTCCCATTTCCATTTCCCGGTCGCCCCCACAAGCGGCCGATTCTTCCAAGGTCTGTCCGGTTCCTCCCGATCCCATCCCCGCGGGAGAGACGTCTCGGCGGATCCCTAAGGCCGGGGGAACCAGATTTTATGGACGACCTTCGAACTCGGATGACTTGCCCACGGCAGCGAGAGCCGTAGAGTATTACTGTCTCTTTCCGCCAAGACCTGAAGCGGAGGAGACACGAAGAGATAGCCGCCCCGGCAAAACGCGCAAAGTATGATTTCGGAAGGAGAGTGATTACAACGGAGAAAATAATCCCAATAGTGAAGAAGCCTCTCCGAGAAATGACTAAGGCGGACTACGTGCTCCAGACAAAGGAGAAAAGCTTTGACGACATTGATAAACGAGTATGAGATTCGGACGATCATGCGCAAAGGCGACAATCTCTTTGTCAAGAGTGCGGAGGAGCGGGGAAGAACTTTTCGCGTTGCGGGACAAAGTAAGGCAACTTGAAGAGGACCTATCTAGGTCCAGCGAGCAGGCTGGAAGCGGCGCGGCGAGAAGCAGAGATGAATTCAAAGCCCGGCTGGCCGCTTCTCGGCAACGAGGCCGCAACCGAAAAGAAAGCGGCCTCGGAGCAGATTTCTCGGCTCCGGGAGTCTTTGAAGCGAGCGCGATCGCGGCTTGCGGAGAAAACATCTCAAGCGGTTTGTCTTTTCAAAGACAAAAGTTAAGGAAATGAGGGCTGGTTTCGCTGAGGGAATGCAAGCCCCATACCTTTAAGGCGATGGCGGTCCTGGACTTCGCATCCAGGATTCAAGAAGTTTCTGCCCAGGGAAAGCCTGTGGTAGAGGAGGCCGAGCGCCAGGCAAAGCAATGGCTGGACCTGGCGATAAATCTTCAGGAGCGCGAGCGCGACGGCGTCCTTTTTTCCCCCGTGTCCTCATTCGCTGCAGAATGGGCAGGTGCAAGGGTGACCTTGCACAAATATTTCAGAAAAGTTGAAGAGGTGAGAGTGGCCAGACGAATGCTTGACGCATTCGGACATGAAAGAGATATCTGTCCGGCCCCCTTTCACGCTCTTTCGAGAACTTGGGTGTCCGGGGTTTTGTTGAGAATGGCGAGCTCCTCACCCTAGATCGGGTAAAGAAGAATTGGCAGTCCTTTGAAGCGGATACAGCTGAAATTGATAGCTGGACTGAGCCAATTCAAGACGGTCAGGTCACTCAGATGGTGTCCAGATATTCCAGGATCCGCTCCTATTTTCAGGAGTTAGAGAAAAGATACCTCACCATCGACCTGCACGCGGTCGCTGCTTTTCACGGAGCATTAGAAGATATAGCTGACCGCAAGCCATTCGAAGCGGAAGCCTGGCGCTCAGCCCAAGAGGCGTACACTCGCATGTGCGAGGCAGAAGCAGGAAATGGAGACCTTTCGGAAGGAGATACGGTGAGGCAAGCGACAAAGATGAATATGAAGAACAGTTGCCGCAAGGAGAACGATTAGAGCAGCAAAAGGCAGGGGAGGCAAGTTCCTCTGCACCCAAAGGATGAAGGCATGGATTCTTTGCGCCGAGGCGAGCTCGACACCCCGCGAGCCGCCGGAAATGTTGTCACATTTTGCACGGGGTGCAATGTCTTCAATATTGTTTTGTAGCGGTCTTTGCTCTTCTTTTCCTCCTTCCGTTTTTCTTCCTTCTCTCCCTTTCCTTTTCTTTCCCATTCTCTTTCTCTCCCCCCTTTTTTCCTTGGAGTCCCCCAGTTGATTTTCCAGCTTTCCAGCAGGTCTATATGAAATTGGCTAAGTCTGGGTGCGAAGTGCGTACTTCGCCCAGTTTTGGTGCGAAGTGCGTACTTCGCCCAGTTTTGGTGCGAAGTCCGACTTCGCCCCACTTTCTAGGCGCACCTTGCCTTGGCGGCTGGCGGGTCAATGCGAGAAGAAAGATAAAATGCCGGAGCGAGTCCATATGGCGGCAGACACCAGTGTTCGCCTGTGCGCAGTTCGACTTCTCAACAGAGCCGGAATGCGCCCTTGACAGGTGTACAGTAGGGGAACAAACCCGGAATTTGACCAAGGCTTGAAGGCCTTCCCCGACTGCACTGATTTCTGCACGCATCCCAAGGAGCCCCGATCCCAAGCAAAGATGGATAGACTGCCCTCTAAGGCAGGCATGTGTCACACAGCATAACCCATCATCAGACAAGTGTCCAGCTTCGGGATTTGAACCAAGACTGCCGACCAAAAGGGATAAGCATGGGCTGCCTGCACCGCCTGCGTTAATAGCCTCATTCAAAGCTGATCTGAGGTTTCACCTGCTCCAGCTACCAGCGAGCCTGCCGACTTGAAGATTTACCCAGCACTCCGCCACGTAGCTGTCCAGCTTCCAGGAAGACCATGCTGCGGGTACAGCCCAGTCCGACAAAAGGTCAGCATTTGCAGCTCTTTCGCCGCTTACGTCGGCTTATGTTTGGTCGGGACTCTGTGCCCATTAATGTAACGGGTGGGACTCGGGCTATAAAAGCCCATCTGGAAATTCATTGTAAAGGGTGGAAGGGGAATGTTTGTTAGGGAACTACGTGCTTACTTGTAACCGTGCTTACGCTTATGAATACAATCTGTATGCCCGGTTACATTCTCTTGTCTTTATTCTTTTATCTTTGTCTTTCATTATATGCCTTAGGCCCACCTGTGTCGCGGCTCGTTGATTCACTTCGGCATTTGGCGATCAGGTTCCTCTAGCATTGCTTGTTTAAAGCACCTTTTGTACTTCATTAATTTAAAGCATTCATATAATAAATTTGGTAGCAGTTCCATCAGTTATGTGTGACGTTGCTGGCCCGTATCTGGTGATTGATGCGATCCCTGCTTGTTAGTTCCTTGTAGGGAATGTTTGCTAGGGAGCCATTGAAGGCTGTGCGGTTAAACTCTCTACCTAACACATATACACAGCTCATGACATCTCTAGGTTTACTTTCTACCCCTGTCAGTGTACGTATCTGGTGATTGATACGATCCCCTGTTGTTAGTTCCTTGTAGGGAATGTTTGCTAGGGAGCTATTGAAGCTGTGCATACGCTGCTGGTGTATCGGAAGTACGCCTAGGTTTTGCAGTTCCTTGTCATGCTCTGTGTTTGTATGCAGTAAGTAGCGGTGATTGGTGTGTTCCCGTACTGTTAGTTCCCCCCACCAACCTTTGGACATATTTGTATCTCTTTCTGTACATTTGTCTCTTTCCGTTCATTTATTTCTTTCCTGTTCCCTTTAGCTTAAATCAGTCCCCCCCCCAAGGAGCCGGCCTTCTCCGGAGATTGGCTCGGAAGGCATCTCTTCCTTCCGGCCTTTCATGCTGGTGGGCGAATCTGGGCGCATTAACCAAAAATCCTTTCCTCATGGCAGATTCGTAACCAACAGTAGTAAGCTTTCTATTTCAAAAAATGCCATCCAGCTTGGCCAGATGCTATTGAGATCATGCCTCTTTGGAGTTGCCATAGTTTATTCAGTGCCTTTTCATTTCATTGTGAACTATGTGAGAGAAGTGGCCTAGCAAGGAATTCTTGTTCCCAAAATTTGTACTATAAATTCTAGGGAAGTTACAAGGAAAATTCCTTCCACTTGCTAGGGTAGATTGCTTCTTTCAAAGGTGCATCATATGCATGCAGTGTGATTTGTGATTGTTTGAGATAAAAAAAAATAGCTAGAAAATGGACAAGAAAAGGAAACAAAAACTTGCTTGTCATATTTAAATCAGGTGACTTGTAACATCATAGTACATGTAGAGATGCCTGAGAAACTGAATGGTTTGTTCTATCATGGGGAATAGTGGATAATACAAAATTTAAACAATGCACTATAAACATTCATTTGCCATCCAAAAACTGCCTCAAAGCTGTTAGTTCCTTATGGATTGCAAACATGCAGATATCAAGGCTTTATTGGTGAAAGGCATAGAGTCTTCCAAGCTTTCAAAAAGAACCGTCTTCTTCAATTCTAATTGAATCTCAAACTTGAAAAACGTATGTCATATCTATGGATTTATCTACAGTGCAACTAGAAGAATTAATTTCATTTCTGACGCAAAATTCTCTGAACAGCCCTGCTCAGACAAGAAATGCTGCATGTTTTCCTTCACTAATTGAAAAAGAATCATTGGTGATAATTATTGCATTATGTACACTACTATTCAAAACTACAGACTTGCAAGATCAGAAATTTTCAAAACAAAGAGGCATGATGGTGTGTTCTCATTCATCATCGTTCTTCTTTTGTAGATTGAATAACTTTTTTTTTACTTTTAATTTTACATTGGGTATATGGGATTGAAATGGGTCCCACCTGTATTCCATCATGACCGCATCACCGTAGTATTTCAACAAACTATGCAGTTATATTACAACAAACTGTGT
>JAQPPZ010004831.1:0-230360 GCA_028583015.1 Wollemia nobilis
AACACTCCAATAAGAAAATGAGTGTTGGGCATAATTATACCAATACCAAAACCTAAAATACATAAATGATCTTAACCTTAAAGGATTTAAGGTTAATTACAAGTTTATAAGATGGATTTAACCATGACATGATTGATTGTAACTTGTAGAGCTTACATAATAAATTATTACAATAAATTTAATATATTGTACAATGAATGCCCTTAAACCTATACAATATTACATTATACAATGTTGACCTTGATCAAGAATCGGATTACAATTTCAACACAATTCCATGAATGTTAAACCAATCTCTAATCAACATCAATATTTTATTTTTTGAAATTTTACTAAATAAACATTTAAATTAATACTATCTAAAATTTAATTAAAAAATAAAAACATTAATTTTTAATTCAATAATCTAAATTATTAAATCTTTACTCTTGGTTGAGTGCTAACATGTTGACTGTCAACATGTTATGTGCTAAAATATTCACTATGCTCTATACTTGAGGCTCCAACAAGTTCATGAAGGTTGTGCTAACATTTTTTTTGGTTATATAGGAGAGTTGGTCACAACCACACTATTTTTAGTAGCTGACAAGTGCAGGGTTCAAACCACACGTGCCGCTTCCATCAAATCTATTCCACTTCATTATTGTTGACCCTACGTGAAGGAGACCACCAATCACTCAAGACCATTATCATCGATTTAGCACGCACTCAGAGGATTCAAATTAGACTATTACCTTTGCAAACAAGTTGCCTCCGAGGTTTTAACCTGGATGTCTTCTATTATGCTAACATTTTCACTCTACTCTATACTTTGTGCCCCAAAAATTCCAAAGGTAATTAGACTATTACCAAAAATAAAGAAGGTTGAATTTATTTGTAATTAGTAATTAAAGAAACACTTTAAATTTTTAAATAAAAAGTACATGAACATGTTGAGATTCTAATCCAATCAGCGTATAAATATGTAAAAGAATCCAATTCACCCAAGTTTGAAAAGTTGGAGAGCAATTTTTAATAACTACGAGGCCATAGGTGGGATGATTCTCACATATAATATATTTATTTAACTATGGTCCATTTAACTTGGATATCTATCATTAAAATATGGTATACAAATCTATTCAAATTTAAGTCTTAAAGATTTTATATGGAGTTTCAAAATTTTTACCATTAAACCTTCTCAAATTGTTATACTAGTTATTTATTGTTTTTTTTTTTGAATTTACATGGTGGAATCGGTAGCTGCCACGAATTTGGGGCATCCAGCATTTTATGGCCACCACAGTATTCTGTGATGTTCGCCCTAGAAGCCGCCACATAGATCTTCGTGCGTCCCTATAACCACCATGCCACAATCATTTTAAACTTTTTACGCCGCTGAAAGCACCAAGAAAGGGACAAGCGTTTGGTCTGATGAGGCCCGAGATTTGAACCTTGGACCTCCGCCCCTTATGGGGTTTGGATGAACCAATTGGTCTGCACCTCGGACCTTACTAGTTATTTATTGTTAAATATCATGAGTATTTCAAAAATATCACAATATATTTTAAAAAATATCAATTATTTGTACCCATTATTTAATACGTTGTTAAATAGTATGATATTTCAATTTTTTTACAATATATTTAAAAAATATCCTTAAAGGTTTAGGATAAACTTTTAATAGGTTTATATGTTTTATCATTCTAGTGAAAAATAACATTTCATAAAACTTTGAATTCATAAAATGTTATTAAAATTTGGCAAGTAGTCAACTTATTTAAATTAACATGAATATTTCAATTTTGTGAAAATCATTATTTTAAAATAATATATAAATATTTTAATTATTTTTTTTATAAATAAATTATGTGCATCTTATGTTGGGGTTATTCTTATTAAAAAAACAAGACATAACTATCAAGTTAAGTATACCATATTCAAATTGCCTTCTTATCAAAGATATTTTTCATTTGCTTTTATATAAAAGATATTCATCTTCCTAGAATTGCTATGTTTCCACAATCAACTTCTTGATATTTTTATTAAGAAATAAAATCTTTCTCATACAATTACCTTCTAAAATTTGAATTTTTCTAAGATGAATATTAACATCGTAAATGGCTAAAATATTTGCTACATGTTTTTCATATTTATAAATATGTTTCCTATAACAACCTTTCAATTCCATAATACCTCTTTTTTAGGTGTCTTATTCATGCCCCTAATATTCCAAGATATCATTTTTATAATCATTTTTTATTTTTATTTATAGGTTTAGCCCCACTTCTTGTTAATACCTGTGATATTTGCTTTTGCTTTTCCATATCAATATCCTTTTGAGTTTCCTTTTCTTTTTGTTTTTGCTCCTTAGATTTTCCTCTCTTTTTCATTCCCACCAACACTTTCATCTGCATCAATATTTTTATTTGTTTCATACTATTTATAGTGAGACTTATCATCCATAGGGTTGTCTTACTCTAAAGGTTTTGAAGTGCAAGTAATAACCTTAAAATCACTTTCATTTTTATGTTGCCTTAGAAACTTAAAGTGCAAGGGCACTCCTCCATAGCTATTACCTTCTTATGTTGATCTAAAATCCTTAAATTGCTATAGATTTCCTCCATCTTCATTTTTTTACTATGTTACTCTTGGAATCCTAAAGTGGAGGGGATAACCACTATATGACTTTCATTTATATTTCCAAGATAGGATTCTATACTACTTAATGAAAATGAAGGCAATTTACCTGGAATAAACTTAACCTCTTCTATTCTCTTTAGTTTAAAAATTTTCTTCACATCTTCCTTTACACCTTTAATTCCTTCTTAATTAAAACCTACATATTATACTATCTCATCCTTTATTTGTTTGTTTCTTCTAATGGTTTATTTGAATGAATTATGGTGGCTTTTGCCATATGATGTTATGGATAGCCTTTTTTTGGTTCTTCTTTTGGAGTGGAATATCCTTGATCTACTCTAGCTTCTATTTTAGTATGATTTAACTGTTTCATATTGAAGTTTGTCTCACCACTATCTATTTCTTCAATATTTTTAACTTTACAGTCTCTTGCCATGTGTCCAATCTCATAATAAATGAAGCATTGGAATGCAATGTTTTCATAATCCACTTGTTGATTGCAGTATTTGATCCAAAATCGAGGAGCAAAAAAGTGCAACAAAAATACAACAACAAAAATTGTAGCAATGATATAGTCAAAATTTGAGGGACCAAATCTACTCATAATTTGATGAAATTTTATGAGTAGATTCTACACAAAATAAATTTTCTAACAGTGTATGATGTGTGTAAAATAGAGCTATAAAACAAGTTACGAGTTCTGAAACTTAACTGTAGGTTTTAGGAAACAGAGGACAACAAGCATGTATTTCACAAAATGAATGGAATAGAATGTTATTTTTCATTCCAAATGAACTCAAAAGTATTACAATATTTTCTCCATGTTCTTCTACAACTATTTTACACTATTGTACATTTACAAGAGAGAAAATGATGTTACAACCCTTCATTTCACATTTTGGAAGTCCAACAATCACAATGACTCTTCAAGGTCTATAGAAACTTTAGGGCTTCTTCAAATTTGTGGGAAAACTTTTAATTTTATTTTTTTATTGATCATAATCAACCTCCAACATACTCCCCCTTGATGTTGAGTGATGAGACAAGTTTATCTCTCAATCTAAAAAATTATTCTTTATTGACACCTTTGGTAAACAAGTCTGCAAGTTGTTGTTTGGTGCTACAATATTTCAAATCTACAACCTTCTTTTCCACCATGTCTCTTATGAAATGAATCTTCAAATCAATATGTTTAGTTTTACTATGATGGATTTTTTTCGTAATCTTGATTGCACTTGTGTTGTCACCAAAAATTATTGTTGGATTGTTTTAAACTTCACCAATCTCTTCAAGTACCTTTATCAACCAAAGTGCTTGTGTACTTGTTGTAGTAGTTGCAACATATTTTACCTCTTCATAAGATAAAGAAACAATATTTTTCTTCTTTGAGCTCCATGTTATCACTCCCGAACCAAGTAAAAAACTATTTCTAGAAGTTGATTTTCTATCATCCAAGCAACTTATTCCCCAATCCGAGTCATTGTATCCAACAACCTCCATTTTATTGTTAGCATCATAATGTATGCCAAAATTCAAGGTTCCTTTGACATACCTCAAGATTATCTTGGCTGCTCTCATGTGGTTTTGTGAAGGTTTATTAATGTACCTTGATACAAGTGAAACTGCAAATGCAATATCAAGCCTTGTTGTAGTAAGGAACATTAAGCTCCAAACAATGCTTCTAAATAAATTTTCATCAACTTTCTCTTCTCCATCATCTCTACACAACACTTATCCATGTACCACAAGTATCCAAATTGGTTTGCAATTTTCCATACCATATTTCTTCAACATATCCTTTGCATATTTTGATTGACAAATGAAAATTTTACCACCGCATTGATGTAATTCCATACCAAGAAAGTATTGCATCAGTACTAAATCTTTCATAACAAATTCCTTCATCATAGCATGCTTAAAATAATTCATCATCTTTGAAATACTTTCCATGTAGATAAATTCATCAACATATAGACACACAAGAATACTATCACCTTCATTATTGAAATAGAGTGTGGGGTCATTCTTGCTTTTCTTGAAACCACAATATTGGAAGTACCCATTAAAGTACCATGCTCTACGTGCTTGTTTCAATCCATACAATATTTTATTCAATTTGTAAACATGATTTTACTTTCATTCCACTTCAAAGCCTCGAGGTTGCTGACATAAACCTCCTCATCTAGATAACCATTCAAGAATACACTTTTCACATCCATGTGATAAACTTTCTATTGTTTATTGGCTGCCAATGAAAGAGCCATCGGAATTGTCTCTTGTCTTGTAACAGGGACAAATGTTTCTTCATAATCCACACCATATATTTGAGTGAATATTTTTGCAACCAACCTTGCTTTTTATCTTTCTATGCTTCCATCATTGTTAAACTTTGTTTTGTAGACCCACTTGGATGCAACAATCTTCTTGTCCTTGGGCAATTCCACAAGTTTCCAAGTGTAATTTTTAATGGATTGAATATCTTCTTTCATTGCTTGCACCCAACGTCATTAATACAAGCATATTAATAATATGAAGGTTCCAAATCAACTTCAAAAAATAGATCATAATTCACCAAGTCACCTTTTGGTTCTTCTTCATCATCATCATACATTTGGAGCTTCTCCAATCTTGAAACAACTTGGTCTTGTTAGAGTTACTATGTTAGTAACTCCTAATATTACCTTATTTGGTAATTAATAGATTCTACTAGGTAGATATATTTGGTAATTTAATTATTACCGTAGTTAGTTTATTTATTACCATGAAGATATTCATTATTCGAATATCTTATGGTTGCCGTCATTTTGGTTAGTAAGTTATCATAGTCAATTTGACTATGTTGTTAGTTGTTAGTAGTTAGGCGCTTATATTGTAAGACACGTTAGTTAGCTACCTTCATGGGGCAATTTCCTAAAGGCTATTATTAGCTTCCTATGTACTATTTAAACTTTGCAACTTAATATTATTTGTTAATGATTTTTCGCCTACCTAATAGGTCCAACTCTTGCAATTGACTTCTTGTTAACCTCCTTCAAAAGTTCTTGTCCATCATTTGGTTGGCTAGATGTGCTTTGAGTATTCTCTTTCATTTATTTGTATTATTGGTGGGACTTGTAGATGAGATGCTTGTGCTTGAACTTGGTGTAGTCCCCATTAAACTTGTTTATGGGATGCTAGGTGGGCTTGGAGAAGTAGAGGAAACATTTGAATATTGTCCCCCAATTGTATTATCTTCTTCAACATCATATATTTTTCCTGCATATTTTTGATGACTATACACTCCCCCTTCATCAAAAATTACATCTCTAGAGACTACAAACTTGTGAGTTTTTTGGATTATATAGTCTATATGCCTTACTCGTTTTAGAATATCCCACAAGAATGCATGGATCACTCTTGGGGTCCAACTTCTTTCTCACTTCATCATTACATGTGCATATGCAATACAACCAAAAACTCTCAAATGACTTACAGTGGGTTTTATGCCATACAATGCTTCATGTTGAGTCTTCTTATGTAGTGCTATTGTGGAGCATCTATTGAGAATGTATATTGTTGTATTAATTTCATAAGACCAATAGGAATTTGCTCAAATATTTTGTTTTCAACATGCTTCTTGCCATTTCTACAATGGATATATTTTTCTCTCAAATACCCTATTTTGTTATTGTGTATAGGTTGTAGTGAGTTACCTCTTGATTTCATATTGTTTGCAAAAATTATTGAACTCATTTGAACAAAATTCTCCTCAATTTTTAGTTCTCAAACACTCTATTTTTTATCCACTTTCATTCTCAACCAATGCTTTGAAATTCTTTAACATGCCAAAATCTTCATCCTTATATTCTGTGAGAAATGCAATGTATTATTTCTATCTTTATTCACTTAATTTTGCTCCAATTTTGACCATGCGAGGATTTTATTTTATTCCAATGTTAACTTGTAAAACATTTTCTACCACAATATTTAAGTCTCTTTCAAAATTTGGTGGTGCGGGTGACACACCCATTTCTTGTAATTCTTCTAAGTTTAACTTAGCTAATTCTTCTTGAGGGGTAGTTGCTTCAACATGGGCTATAGATGGTATAGACCCATCAAAGAAGAATTTATTCTTTAAAACTTCATCAAGAGAAATATCATGAAATATATCTTCCTCCAAATATTCATTTAGTTCAACAATCATGTCTAGGTATGCTATTGATAACATATTACAATAAAATATCCCTCTACTTGGTTTAAAAAAATCTTGATGTGCTAAATATTCTTGATATGTTACAAGTTGATCATCATACTCAAATGGGAATGGTTGGGGTTTTGTAGGAATGTAACCAATATCACATCAGGCAGGCCATTCCTCAACTTTTAAAGGTTCCTATATTCCATTTTCAAGAGGTCCCAGACCTTTACCTCTATAACCCATGTCACACATAATTTGTTTTGATTTTATATATCCATTAGAAAAGTAACACTTAGCAAAACCATTTTGATCAATTGTGACACTCACAATATTAATTTTACCTTAATCATACCCTGAGTAAACAAAGGCACAAATCTCAACATGGTAGATACTTCCCAACTTTTTTGGCAAGCCCATCGTTATGGGAGATGGCGGTAATCAAGAAAACACCAGAAAATCTTGAGTGGCAAAATTATTATGTTCTAAAGTTGTGAGTACTGAAGATAAATCCAACAATATTTTATTCAAAGTAGGATATGAAGTAGAGGGACTATCCTCTTTAGTTGTAGATTTAGATGGTGTAGTTTTATATGATGAAGGTATTGATGATGAAGGTGGACTAGGATGTGTTTCAGACATAGAAGGACAAAATGAGACTCCTATTGGTTCTACCATAGCACACATGTCGAATGGTCTAGGGTCACCATGGATAGTAACTAGTTGGTTTTTAAACTCAAACTTAACACATTGATGTAATGTAGAAGGTACCACTCTTATTGTGTTGATCCACGGTCAACCTAGAAGGATGTTGTACGATCTTTGGGCAATGTACAAAAAACACAATCATATCCAATATCCTAGGACCAACTTGTAATGGAATCGATAATACTCCACATGTTTCTTGAGTTTCATCATTAAATGCTTTGATAATCATTTCAGTTATTTTTAAATCTGCATTTCTAAATCCAAATATTTGGAAAAAGTCATACGTGCATATGTTTAATGATGATCTATTATCAATCAAAACTCTTTTGACACCTACATCCCCAATTAATTCTGTGATGTATAGAGGATTATCTCTATACATGCTTTGAGGAGGAATATCCTTATCTTGAAAATCTATATAATTTGTTCCTTGAGAAATCACAACATTTACCACAACATCAGGTTCTATATTTGGACGTACCATCAATTTGCTTAAGATATTCATTAATTCCTCTCTATGGATAGATGAAGTTCTCAAAAGATCCAAAAGAGAAATTCTAGTTGTGATATTTGCCAATTGTTCATTAATATCATAAGGAGATTTTTGTTGTGTATTTGATATATTATTTCCTTTTGTAGGTGCTTTTAACACAAATGGAGTTGCTTTCTCATTTTGAGTTTGAGTTTGTGTTTGAGAATTTTGATTTTGGGCTTGTTGTCTAGTGATAGCTCCAATAGTACCTACAACATTATTGTTTCACAAATAACTAAAATGAGGTCTAGCATTTTGTGCTTGTTCATTTGTAAGCAATTGTTGAGATAGGGGTCAAGTGGTCATTCTTCTAGGGAATGGTTCTTTTGGAACTAATGAATCTGTGATGGGAAGAATTTGATCTGAATCATCTTCAGAATTTTTTGAATTATTTGAGGTGATGTCTACTTCACTTTTTGTCTCACTTTAGGTGTTTATTGTATCACTTCTTGTGTCTTCTGAAGATGAAGATTGAAAATATTATATTGGTCTAGTTGTGACTACAGATAGAGTAGGTACATAGGAGGTTTGCAAATCTTGTTGAGGCACAAAGTTACTATGTTGGAGGAGGAACATTATTATGTTCTAATTGATTTACAACTTCTTTACCATGTTTAGGTAAAGGATGTTGAAAATGTCTAAGTTTTGATTTGCATTTTGAGTTGGTTGTTTTTGGGTGTTATTTTGAGTATTATTGTTTGCAAGAAATTGTTGTACTTCTATTTTATCTTTATCAATCAAATCTTGTATCACATGCTTTAATATTTTACAAGAATTGGTAGAATGTCCATCCACTTGGTGAAAATTACAATGTAAATCAGCCCTATATCCAGCTGTAGTGGTATCCAATTTTTAAATCTCTAGCAACCGAATTAAACCTTGTTCTAATAATTGAGGAAAATTCATGGTTAAGGGTTGATTTAACTTTGTAAATTCTCTTGGATGTTTATCAAGTATTTTCAACAAAAACATCTTTATGGATTCTATAGTATTGATGTTTGAGGTATTTCTACTATCAGTGACTCCATCACCTACTACTTGTTTGTTCTTATATTGGTTTTTGGAAGTTTTATCTTCATATTTTTTCTTAAATTGGAATCTTCTGATAAGGGCATATTCTACCCTTCTTTCCAAGTCTATAGCTTCATCAAAATAATTAACTATAGCTGTAGCAAGTTCAACAGATAATTGTTCTTGTAAATGACCAATGAATATTTTCAACATTTTACAATGAGGTAAAGCAAATTGCAATTTTCCTAGAAGTTGCCTCCATTTGGCTAAGAATTCAACGAAACTCTCATCTTTCCCTTGTTTCATATTATATAAATCCTTAATGGTGACATGTCTTTCTATGTATGCACTAAATTGATGAACAAACATCTCTACTGTCTCTTCAAAGTCTCTCAAAGAATTTGTTGGTAATTGGTAATACCATTTTAGGGCCATGCCTCCAAGAATTTTAGGAAACATTTTTAACAACAAAAAATCATCATATGAAATATTATGATATGATGTCCTAAATATGCGAATATGCTCAATAGGATCTTCAGTTCCTTTATATATCGGAAGGACAAGCATAGGGAAATGTTTTGGGTATGGTTGGGCAACCACAATAGGATCCAAGGGTTAGCTACACATCTCTCTATAACTATATGTGGGACGGTAGGGATCCATTTGATCTAGTCGTGAAGCCAAATGTTTAACCATGTCTTCAAGACCCTATGGTTGTCCACTAAATTGATTTTTTTGCACCATGTTGTTGTGTTTTTGATAATAAGGTTGTGTTGTCACATAGGTATTTCCAGTTGAAATACTATTGTACAAAGTGTTTGTCGGAATATTGTTGTGAAGTTTATATGGGGTTATATTTTTTTGAACTTTTTGTTGATGATGATTGGTATTTTGAATTTTCTTAGCTCTTTGTGATGTAGCTATTTGTTGATTAGGAGCTTGAGAAGCAAAATAATTTTTTTTTGGTTTGGAATTTTGTTGTGTTGCTGATTTTTGATTGTTCAAATCTATATTTTGATTAGATGGACCAACTTGATTTTGGTTTGTGTTACCTATGTATGTCATTGGATTTGCATTTAATTGGAGAGCAGCTTCTATAGCGGTCTCCATTGAATAATATCCTGATGGGAGTAGATGTTCTATTTTTATTACATGATGAAGCTCATCTATATGTTCTCTCATGAATTGTTGAATAGATTTAAAGCTGAGATGACCTTCAGAATCCACAAAAGGTTGGTTAGGATCTTCTTCTCCTTCTCCTCCATTATCATCCTCATCTTGGTCTATGATTTTATCATCTTCAATATCTACTCTATCATAAAAGTTTTCTTGATCTTGTTCTTCAATTTCTAGTTGTTTTCCACTTCTCATAATTCTAGGCATTTTGTTTTAAGATTTTTTATCTTGCAAATATATATGTATATATTTATATATATGCTTAAATTTTTTGGGGCATATATGTTATATATATACCTATACAAATATGTAAATATATTTTATTTTTGGTTTTTTATGTTTTTGAAACAAAATAGAAAATAGAAATTATAATATCCTAAATATTATGTGTAGACACGAAAAATTGACCCACTAAGGTGAATAATTTTCCTTAGATGTCTTGTTTTCTCCTTAAAAATATAGGGTCATATTTGAGCCAATTTTTACCCTACTAAATCTTCTCCATTTTTTCTAAATCCTATACCGTTAGATCGGGCTCGAAAAGATCTTTCCAAAGGTATATGATATGACCTATTTTGACTTTGTTTGACCCTTTTAAACACATTAAAAATGCATGGGAGTCCAACAGGTGTGATGTCGCGTCCCACTTTTATGGGGCACGTTTTTGTTGTTTCTAATTTATTTTATTTTATTTATTATTTTTGGCCCACTTGGACCACCTGTTAAACCCGCCCTAGGGTTTATTGGCATCGACTGTGAGTTTATTTGACCTATTTCTTTGCCTATAAAAGGAAGATCAAAATCAAATTTTAATAACATGAACATGAACACTGCTATAAGCACAAACTCATGAACTCACAAACGACACGCTCTTTCTTATGATCTAAGTGTTCTCTACTACTTTCTTGCTGCTTCTTCCTCAATGTGTGTTTCGCTACTAACCCCCGAAGTGCAACTTTTGAATTTGATTTACATTGCATGATTTGTTTTCGGCTTGGTGGATCCGTTAGTGTGAGCTTGGTGAAAAGACAAAGTGCCTTTGTGGAGGCTCTCATCTTCTTCTCGATGTTCCCTCAACATCCATCAAGCACTGTATTTTTTTTCTTATATTTTTATTCCTATCTTTGCATTATCATTAAAAGCAATTAGCAATTAAGATCTCTTTGTTATTTCTATGCATTGCATTTGTAGATTACTGTAAAATGTCGCTCATCATATTCTCTGCATGTTATTTTGCATCTTGGGCTTCACCTGGGGGCAAGTTTTTTGATCTGTCAATTTCGTTACTTCCATTTACATATTTTTAACATAGCAACATATTCTATTTTTATTTTTACTATTTTTGTACATCTATTTTATGTTTAAACTCCAAAGGTCAATTTTCGATTTTATTTGCAAAGGTCATCTAATTGGACCTAGGGGGCTTGACTGCTGCGCCTCCAAGGACTCTCTTACAACGACCTAAGCAGGCCCCCTAATGCTAATCAAACATTTTTCTAGTCCATTATTTGTCTTTACAGGAACATGTTTATTTTGACTTCACTAGGACAAGGAGAATTAAAGCTTGGATCAGCCATCAGTTTGAGTTAAGTGATTTTGTTCTTATTACTGGTTTTTTTTATCTACATTCTTAGGCATCTAAATATTAAAAATCATATAGTTTACATTTAGGTTAATTCTTGCATTATTTATCTTTAATTAATTATGTTTTAATTAATTAGTTAATTTTGTTTTAATTAATTAGTTAATTATGTTTTAATTAGTTAATTTTGTTTTAATTAATTAAATAATTTTATTTTAATTAATTTGTTAATTTTGTTTTAAAAACTGCTTGAAACAAAACCCTAGGTTAGTGTAGAGGGGAAAAACTGCCCTACCACATACGATTCCTTGAACAAAGAGGAGACCTAGATCCGTTGGGAAGGAGTCCTTTTGTAGGGGTGAACCATGGGGGTATGTTGTACTCTACACTCGGTTAGCTAAACAAGTATTGGGGGGGTTCACCAGGAATGGTTTTAGGACTCGATCCAAGTCCTTTTCGGGATACAAGAGAAAGATACTCCTCATGATATACAAGAAAAGTTTTAATGTGTTCACTTTAAATAAACAACTTAGGTTTGGCCTCACTAATTTTAAACTAAGAAAATAAATAATAGTATTAACACAAATTAAATGGAAATATAAACAAAGCGGAAATTAACTAACAATACAAAATAAAACTGAATGCAAATATAGACAAATATAAAATACAAGAAATGTAAAATACAAGAGTTAACCTAATATGTGTTAGTCTCACAATGACACTGAGAGGGGGGGTGAATCAGTGCAGCTCTTTAAAACTTAAATCTTCAACACTCAAATCCAAAACAATGAAAACATAAAATCAAATAAAGCAAGTATAACAAGAGAACATCACACAACACAAGATGTACCGAGGTTCACCAATTTGGCTACATTCTAGAAAATAACTGTTTGGACTCCCATCCAAATCCAGCATTTGCATAGCACCAACTTTATAATCAATTTACCAGCACTCACTAGAAGGAGCACCAACCCCTGATTTATATGCACCAACAGAAAGGAGCACCAACCCCTGATTTATCTACACCAACAAAAAGGAGCACCAACCCCTCTACCAAGCACCCACTTGATTTTGATATTGATAATAAAATGACATTTATGAATGTCTTCACTGAAACCAAAACCCTCTATGGTCTGTAAGCTCAAAATTTGAAACTTTCTATTTCACCCAATATAATATCCCTCTCTCTACATTACTCAAAATTTGAATCTTCTCTTCTCACAAAAAAAATGGATTGTTCTCTTAGCTCATTTTGCTAATTGTTAAACGCTTTATGGGTATTGTGCAAAACTTTATCTGTGAACTCCTCTTAAAATTTCAGCCAAAATGGATACCATATGAGAAAGTTATGCCCAAAATATTGAAGTGACATTTTTCACCACTCTCCAAAAATCAGGGATTTTCACTCTTTATTTTTCTCCACACACACTTCTCTCTTCACAAAATAAAGTCCCCACTTTTCAATAAAATCCCTTGTCACTTAAAAAGCACAAACTTGCATTCTTTTTCCCTTTTCAATTTTTAAAAATATTTTCTTTAATGAAGCTTCTTAAAACAATATAAATTCCTTTTTTATTTTGAGAAGGCATTTCGTCAAACACGTCACATGCAAAGAATTGACACCTTACTAGTTCTCTTACTTTGGAGCCACATGACACCTCAAACCAAAAATGAAAAATGCTCTATTTGATGCCTTGAAGGTGTAACAACACTGAAACCAAAACTATGGCAACTTTGCAAGGTCGAAATGACCAACTGAAGGATTTTGCACAAGTGGAACAAATTGACATAAAAGTGACTTGTACCATTTTTGCAACAATCATAACTCTCACCTCGTAACTCTATTTTCTATAAAATTTGAAACATAGAATATCTGCAATTTTGACTACATCCAATCCAAATATCGCTGCATAACTCCTTATGGTTCACCTATACAACCTCCATGAAATCTGCTGCTGACACACTTTTTCCAAAAAGAGCATTTTTGTGACAGTCTTGAAACGCTCGTAACATTCACCTCATTTCTCCGTTTTGATGGAAATTTGTAACACATGTTCTTGAAGATAATTACCACCTCTAGTTCAAATTTTGCTATAAAATTCTTCTTTGTTTGCTCACAGCGCTTCTGAAAAAACTGCCCTTTTTTGGCCTATACAACCACTTGCCAAATCATCCGCCAAGATACCGAAAACGTCACCGATCAATCCAAACACTGTGTTGACACATCCAAATATATTATGGAATATTTATTGACATGCTAGAATGTTCCAAACTGATCCATCCTATCCAATTGCGCCTGTGATGACTTTTGCAATTTTTTGACAACTTCTTGACAATTTTTTTAACTTTTGCAAATTTGCATGAACAACCTGTAACAAGTTCACCCGAACATCAAAAACATCCTCATAAGCATTGAATATCACTATAATACTTCGAAAAACCTTCGAGAATCTGTCCATTGGATCAACCTATCCATTTGAGTGTGTTGACAATAATGACAACATTGTCGCTGCACCTTGCTCAACAATATCCCCCTTTGGAATTGTTGGCAACACACGCACAATTTCTCGATAACTCTTCTCCCCCTTTGACAACAAGACCAAAGGTCTACTACAAACTCCCCCTGAGTCCATGCAAAACATTCTCAGGCTAAAATTATTACACTTAGCAAAAATCACAAACATGAGCAAAAAGATAAACAAATACACAAATGCTCCCCCTAAGAATGTGGCCCCAATAGCTAGTCAATTCTTGGGAAGTGTGACCACTCCCAATTTCTTGTGAAAGTACTCAGAATTCTTTGGGAAGTGGTTTGGTGAAAATATCCGCTACTTGCTTTGTTGTTGGAAAAAAATCCAACTTAACCTCACCTTCCGCAACTTTCTCCTTCAAAAAATGATATCGAATATCAATATGTTTTGTGTGAGAATGCATAACCGGATTCTTTGAGATGTTAATGGCACTGATGTTATCACACTTAACTGAAATCGGCTCACTGAAATTAATGCCAAGATCCTTTAAAGTTTATTTCATCCATAACACCTACATACAACACGTCGCTGCAATGTATTATGACTCTACTATGGATAAGGAGACAAACTCCTGTTTCTTACTGTGCCATGCGACCAACCTATCTCCAAGATAGAATATACCTCCACTGGTACTCTTCCTGTCATCTACACATCTTGCCCAATCTGCATCTAAATACGAAATAAGTGTGAAGTCCTTACCTTTCGGATACCATAACCCATACTCCATAGTATCCTTTAGGTACCGAATAATCCTCTTCACTGCTGTCACATGAGTCTCTTTGGGACTAGCCTGAAATCGTGCTACCATGCATACTGCCTACAAAATATCCGGTCTGGTAGTTGTCAAGTACTGATAAGCTCCCAATCATAGATCTATACATATTTTGATCAACATGTGGAGATTTGTCATCCTTTCTCAACTTGCAACCTGTCGTCATGGGAGTGCTAACTGGCTTACAATCCTCCATTGTGAACTTTTTCAGCATCTCTTTCACATATTTAATTTGAGAAATAAATATGCCCTTCTCCTTTTGATTAACTTGTAATCCGAGGAAATACGAAAGTTCACCAATCATTGACATTTCAAATTATTTATGCATCTTATTTGCTAAATCTTTACACAACTCATCTTTGCTGCTACGAAATATGATATCATCTACGTATAGAACAAGAACAATATGATGACGATTTTCTATTTTGACATACAAATTACTATCCACCATACCTTTCTTGAACCCTTGCTGAGTAAGATAATTTTCTGGCCTTGCATACCATGCTCGGGATGCCTGTTTTAAGCCATATAATGCTTTCTTCAACTTGCAAACCAAGTTGGGATCATCACCAAGGTAGAAACCATCTGGCTACTGAATATAAACCTCTTCTTCAAGTTTCCCATTCAAAAATGCTAATTTCACATCCATTTGATAAACTTTGAAATTCTTGTAAACTGCTAAAGCCAGAAACATTCTAATTGCCTCTAGTATGGCCATAGGTGCAAAGGTTTCCTCAAATTCAATACCTTCAACTTGTGCATAGCCTTTGCATACCAATCTTGCTTTGTTACTGACTACCTATCCATATTCATTCAATTTGTTTCGAAAGACCCATTTAGTATCGATTACATTTTTAGTTGTGGGTCTTGGTACTAACTCCCAAGTCTTGTTTTTCTCGATCTGATCTAATTATTAATTTATTGCCTTTACACAACTTTCATCTTTGCTTACGTCAGCAACATTTTTGGGCTCAATGCTGGATAATAAAGAGTAGTTACTTACTAATCTTCTTCTTGTCTGAACACCAACTGTGAGGTCTCTAGTTATTTGCTCTCTAGGATGATCTTTCTACCAGATGCCTATTTTGAATTACTTATTTTCTTCCACTTTTGAATCATTGTTTGAATCCTCTGAGTCAATTTTGGTTTCTTTTCTATTTCCTTTTCCTCATCTCCTTCAATGACCTCTTCATAAATTGGGTAGTTCTCTTCATAGCTAATTACTCGTTCCCTTCATCAACTTTAACATCGACACTATCCATAATTTTCCTTAGCCTCTTGTTGTAGCATTTGTAAGATTTGCTTTTTGACGAATAACCAAGAAAAATACCTTCATTCGCTCTATCTTCAAACTTACCAAGGTTTTCTTTAGTTCTTTTGATGTAACACTTGTTGCCAAAAACTTTAAAGTATCTTGTTGTTGCCTTTTTACCGAACCACAACTCATAAGGAGTTTTGCTTTCATGCATCCTCAACATGCACCTATTTTGGATGTATATCATAGTATGGATTGCCTCTTTCCAAAATCTGTCTGCTACTTTGCTCTCAGTCAACATAGTCCATGCCATATCTTGCACTATCCCGTTCTTTCTTTCTACCACACCATTCTGCTGAGGTGTCCTAGCTACTGAAAATTATCTCCTAATGCTATATTTTTCACAATACTCTATGAAATCCTCTAAAATGAACTCTCCTCCTCTGTTTGACCTTAAAAATTTAATCATTTTTCCCATTTGATTCTCAACTTGGTTTTTGAAAACCTTGAAAATATCAAAAGCTTATGATTTATGCTTCAAAAACAATACCCATGTCATCCTGGAATAGTCATCTATACACAACATGAAATATTTGTCACCATTTATGCTTTGTGTTCTCATGGGTCCACATAAATTAGTATGTACTAGTTCCAAAGGTTTGCTTGTGTAGTACTCTTTTGTTTTAAATGAGACTCTATTTTGCTTCCCATTTTGACATGAAGCACAAATGCTATTTGATGGTTTGCCAATGGTGGGAATATCTCTCACTACTTTCTTTGAGCTGATTTTTACTAGATTGTCAAAGCCGATATGATCGAGCCTCTTGTGCCACAACCAATTCTCTTCTTCTTGTCCAATCAAGCAAGCTCCTTTTGAAGTATTTGAGAGAGTGTACAGGTTTCTAGATGTCCTTGATCTAGTTGCTATCAAATTTCCATTGTTTGCCTTTTTGACTTCACAACCTTGCTTATTAAAGATCACTTCATGACCTCTACCACAAATCTGACTTACGCTCAACAAGTTATGCTTCAGACCAACCATAAACAAGACTTATTTTGACCTGATTTTTCTATCACTAATCTTAACTGAACCTCTGCCAACTATCTTAGCTCCATCATTGTTTCCAAACTATACTGAACCACCTTCATATTGCTGCAACTTCTCAAGTTTTTTTTTGTCATCTGTCATATGACTGGAACATCCACTATCAAGTATCCATGGTGCGGATTTATTCTGCACTTTAAATGCCGTCTGTATGATCAAGGATTCATTTTCTTCCTTAGGTCGCTCTTTTTCTTTCCACTCAGGTTTGATTACAATTTTGGGCTCTTGTTTTGGCTTTTCTTTTTCAGTAGCTTGTGCATGTTTTTCGAGAAATTTTCTATTTTGTCTGATTCCATTTGGCTGAAATTCTCTTCCTTGAAATTGATTTGATGCAAATGTACTTCGATAATTTCTTGTAATATGCCCAAAATTATGATAGTTATAACATTCTATTGCATAATCCATTAAAGGTGAAAAAGCATTTCTATTGGTAAAATTCCTTGGTCCTACATTATACTTGCAATCTGAGATCTTATGTCCATAACCATTGCATTTAAAATAGTAACTAGAAAAGAGATGATTGAACCTAGGTGGTGGTCTTTGCCATGTTGTCGTAGGAGCCATAAATCTTCTTCTTCTTTGATGTGTGACATTTGTGAAGTCATCATCGTCAATTCTCCTTTCGTGCCTTGCATTATTACTTTCCTTTGCATGATCCATTTTTGATTGATCAACCTGTTTCTTCTCTTCATTCTTTGTGGATTCTTCATTTATGGCCTTTGATCCATTTGACGATTCTCTTTCATCAAAACCCAAACCAAATTTTATGCTTGTAGTCTTTTGGTTATTTATGATCTTATCCAGCTTCATAGAACTTTCTTCACATTTGTGATAACAACTAATTTTTTGATTCATCTCTTCTAGATGCATTCTTAAACCAACAATCTCTTCTTCTAGCTTGCTACAATAATCTATTTTCATGGTTATTTGCACTTCAAGATCTTCGAAGATTTTCTTGGATTCTTCTATCTGTACTTTCAAATTTGTTATGATTTTATTTGCATCCTCAAGCTTTCTTGAAATTTTCTTATTCTTTTTTCTTTCTATCTTCAATTCATCTAGAGCTGCAATTAGTTCCTCTTCCAAATTCACTTATGTGTCAATTTCTTCTTCATCACATTCCTATTATTTTTTTGGTTTTTCTTTTTTGAGTGCCATGAAAAGAGCTTCACCTATTTCCTTTTTAGAATCCTCACTGGAGCTATCTTCTGATGAATTGACATTCTTGGAGATGAAACTTTTCTTCTTGAAGTTGTCTTTTCTAAAATTTATTTTTTGTTTTTAGTCACTTCTTTCTTCATGTGATCCTTCATCACTTCTGTTCTTCTCATTAAGTGGACATTTAGCTACAAAATGCCCAATGCCTCCACATTTGAAACATTTAAACGGTAAATTTCCTATGTATTTTCCTTTTTCCCTTTTTAGTTTTCGAACAAAGTTTGCTTCCATTTCATCTGATGTCTCTTCTTCCTCGGATTCTTGTTTTGCTTTCATATTTTTATGGGATTTAAAATTAGCTTCTCTATCTGTGGGTTTAGATTTTCCTATTCTCATCTCATATGTAGTCAAAGAACCATGCATCTCATCCATACTAAAAGAATTTAGATCTTTAGCTTCTTCTATAGTTGAAACTTTAGAATCAAATCTTTGGGGAAGAGATCTTAATACCTTTTTCATGATGACAAAATATTTTATTTCCTCATCGAGTCCTCTAATCACATTAATGACTTCATTAACTCTCAGCATATATGCCTCTATATTCTCATCGTCATTCATCTTTAATACTTCAAACTAAGCTCGATGTGTTTGTAACTTGGTCTCCTTGATCTTAACGTCTCCTTCATGAATACTCTTCAACTTATCCCATATTTCCTTTGCTATTTTACAACCCATAATCTTTACGAGTTCATTGTCCACTAATCCACACATGATAGCATTATTTGATTTTGAGTCATTCTCAAACAGTTTCTTACTGACAACATCAGTTGGAGAAGTGGTGGGTATTATGTATCCACTATCTATTGAATCCCAAATGTTGTATCCCAAAACATAAAGATATGTCTACATCCTGACTCTCCAAAATACGTAATTAGTTCTGTCAAACAATGGTGCTTTGTTTGATGAGAAGCCTTCACCATCTACCATTGTGTCACTTCCAAGATCACCCTAGCCGGTTAAGCCTATTTAGGAACCTGGCTCTGATACCAATTTTTAGTCTCACAATGACACTGAGAGGGGGGGTGAATCAGTGCAGCTCTTTAAAACTTAAATATTCAACACTCAAATCCAAAACAATGAAAACATAAAATCAAATAAAGCAAGTATAACAAGAGAACATCACACAACACAAGATGTACCGAGGTTCACCGATTTGGCTACATCCTAGAAAATAACTGTTTGGACTCCCATCCAAATCCAGCATTTGCATAGCACCAAATTTATAATCAATTTACCAGCACTCACTGGAAGGAGCACCGACCCCTGATTTATCTGCACCAACAGAAAGGAGCACCAACCCTTGATTTATCTACACCAATAGAAATGAGCACCAACCCCTCTACCAAGCACCCACTTGATTTTGATATTGATAATAAAATGACATATATGAATTTCTTCACTAAAACCAAAACCCTCTATGGTATGTAAGCTCAAAATCTAAAACTTTCTATTTCACCCAGTATAACATCCCTCTCTCTGCATTACTCAAAATTTGAATCTTCTCTTCTCACAAAAAAACAAACTGATTGTTCTCTTAGCTCATTTTTCCAATTGTTCAATGCTTTCTGGGTATTATGCATCAATTTGTATGTGAACTCCTATAAAAATTTCAGCCAAAATAGATATCATATGAGAAAGTTATGCCCAAAATACTGAAGTGATGTTTTTCACCACTCTCCAAAAATCACGGATTTTCACTCTTTATTTTTCTCCACACACACTTCTCTCTTCACAAAATAAAGTCCCCACTTTTCAATAAAATCCCTTGTCACTTAAAAAGCACACACTTGTATTCTTTTTCCCTTTTCAATTTTTAAAAATATTTTCTTTAATGAAGCTTCTTAAAACAATATAACTTCCTTTTTTTATTTTGAGAAGGCATTTCATCAAACACGTCACATGCAAAGAATTGACACCTTACTCGTTCTCTTACTTCGGAGCCACGTGACACCTCAAACCAAAAATGAAAGATGCTCTATTTGATGCCTTGAAGGTGTAATGACACTAAAACCAAAACTCTGGCGACTATGCAAGGTCGAAATGACGAATTGAAGGATTTTGCACAAGTGGAACAAATTGACATAAAAGTGACCTGTACCATTTTTGCAACGATCATAACTATCACCTCGTAACTCTGTTTTGTTTGAAATTTGAAACATAGAATATCTGCAATGCTAAATACATTCAATATGAATATCACTACATAAATCCTTACGGTTCATCTATACCACCTTCATGAAAACTGTTACTGACACACTTTTTCCAAAAAGAGAGTTTTTGTGACAGTCTTGCAATGCTTGTAACATTCTCCTCGTTTCTCCGTTTTGGTGGAAATTTGGAACACATATTATTGAAGATAATGAACACCTCCAATTCAAATTTAACTATCAAATTCTTCTCGGTTTGCTCGCAGTGCTTCTGAAAAAACTGCCATTTTTTGGCCTGTACAACCACTTGCCAAATCATCCGCCAAGATACCAAAAACGTCATCGATCAATTCAAACACTATGCTGATACCTCCAAAACTATTCTGGACTATTTATTGACATGCTGGCATGTTCCAAACTGATCCATCCTGTCCAATTGCACCCATGATGACTTTTACAATTTTTTGACAACTTCCTAACAATTTTTTCAACTTTTGCAAATTTGCATGAACAACCTATAACAACTTCATCCGAACATCAAAAATATCTTCATAAGCATTGAAAATCACTGTAATACTATGAAAAACCTTTGAAAAACTGCCCACTACATCAACCTATCCATCTGAGTGTGTGGACAACAATGAAACTACTGTTGCTACACCTTGCTCAACAATATGATTCTTTTATTTGAATGAGGCTAACCTAGGGTTTTGTTTCAAGCAGTTTTTAAAATATGATTAATTAATTAAAATAGAATTAAATAATTAGTTAAAACAAAATTAACTGATTAATTAAAATAGAATTAACTATTTTTTTTTTAAATAAAGGGGTAAAAATTTATTGATAAAAGTCTGGATTACAGAGTATAATTGAGCTTCCAAACAGGACTCAAATAAACAACCAAATAGGCTAAAACCACTAGAATAGAATGACACCCAAAAAATAAAACAAGAACAAACCACATTAAGTCTGTACATCCTTGTGGATCCACCCAAAAAAACCACACACCCGATAAAACCAAAAAAACCCCCCCGACAAAAAAAAAAAAAACACCGAAAACCCCCCCTAACCCCCCCCAACTCCCCCCCCCCCTACCCCCCCCCTTCCTCATTTCCTTCTTCCCCCTTCCCAACTCCCACAGGCGTTGAGAGTCCCTAGACGAGAGACTCTCCCAATTATCGATACTCCAAGGATCCAATAGCTCAGAAGCCCTTTTGGCCAGGTAATCAATAACCACATTCCATTCCCTTGGAATGTGCACAAAGGATATAAATTCAAACTCTTCACTCATTCTAAGAATCTGAAGGGCTACAAAGGCCAATTGCCAATTAAATAGTCCATCCTTTTACTATTTAAAATATTAACCACAATTTGAGAGTTAGACTCGTAAATAATCCTATGCCATCCAAGAGAAAACCCCCTCCATAAGACCTCAAGAATTGTAAGAGCTTCCATAAAATTATTGGAGTGAACACCTTTATAAATGGAAAATAAAAAATTGACACCACCAGTAGAATCTCTCCCAACATTGCCAATGCCAGCATGTCCATGATTATCCCTTGGACGATCCATCAGTATTAATTTTTAAAACTCTTCTAGGGGGGCCTCCACCTATCATCTCTCCTAACCTTCTTGCTGAGCTGAGGAACCATACTAGGGCTAAAAGAGTTCACACCATCCCCAAAGAGACCAAGGGATTGTTGTACCTTCTCCTCCCTAGAATCCAAAAGAGGGTCCACATCACATTTGCTATGGATGGTTTCTTGAACCATATACATGATCCTTTGCAAGATCTTTTGAACAGCCAAATAACTACCCTAAAATATGCGTCGGTTCCATTCAAGCCAAATTTTCTAGATGATGTAAGAAGGGCCCAAATTCCAAGCCACCCGAAGGAAGGGGGCCTTGGTCGGAGGTCTGCCCAAACTACTCTAAAACTCCACCAGGGACAACACATGAAAACATGGATGGTTCCAAGCGCTCCACCAACGGTGCCAAATGTCTTTAGCAAAGGAGCATTGGAAAAATAAATGAGAAGAGTCATCCTCATTCTTACTGCAAAGGACACAAAAAGAGGGACCCCTGAAATCCCCTCTTCCTCACATTATCCCAAGTGAGGCATTTATTACGAGCTATCAACCGAGAGAAAGAAGTTACATTTTGGCCAGGAAAATTTGTTCCACACCTTTTTCCACCAAGTGACAGGGAAGACTCCCATACTTTTGCTTATCAAGAACCCCGATAACCATAGGCTACCGAGTAGGTTCCCTTAGGATCAGGGTTCCAAGCTAGAATATCTTTACCCCTCAATGAAGAACAAGGCCTCTTCGTAAGAATAAGAGCAAGCACCTCTCTGTCCTTGGCCAGTCCCCCCTGGGACCATTCTTGTGGATCTTTCCACTTGTACATCTCCATATTTCCAAAAGATTAGATTTTTTTAAAGTTCTCCACACAAGACCAACCTACTTCCAAGAAAAAAATGCTTAGGGAACGTAACCTAGGATATTGATTCAAGATAGGAGGGTGACCATCCTAAGAATCCTCCCAAAAAAAGCATTTGATCCCTGATTGCAAATCCAGAACAAACCCTGCTTGATTAAATTAGCTCCTATTTTTAGAGTGTACCAGATAACTGAACCTTTCCCAACCAAGATGACTCTAGGGATCTCAACCTCAAAAATACCTCTCAAGTATTTAAAAGATAATATTTTAGCCCAAATTTGATCTTGAGAGGTACACCATCTCCAATAAAGTTTTGCAGCCAAAGCTTACCCAAAAAGAGTTGTCTATCGCAACCCAAGGCCTCCCTCTTGCACCGGCCTACATATAGAATCCCACCTAACCAAACTCCATTTATATTGATCAAGTTTTCTAGACCATAAAAACTATCTTGACAAATCATCCATGTCCTTGATGAAGTGAGAAGGAGCTATTTGTACAAAACATCTATAAATGGGTAAAGCTTGAACAATAGATTTTAAAAGCAACACTCTACCTACAGTGGATAGCCATCTGAAAGTCCAGGGATTCACCTTCCTTCTAAACTTATCAAGCATAGACTTCCAAGAAGATCTACGTAGAGGACGAGATGAAATTGGAATACCAAGATAAATGAAGGGAGGAGTCCCAACCTGAAATCTTAGAATACGAGCAATCCTAGCTTGAATAAGAGGAGGGGTATTGAAGAAGAAAATAGAAGACTTGTCCTCATTAATAAACTGTCCAGAAGCACCAAGATATATGTCAAGAGACTGTCTAATATTGCTAGCTTTCCTAATAGTGGCAACTCCCAACAAAGTGGTATCATCAACAAATTGAAGGTGGGAAAGATGTGGCAAACTACTATCCCACTTCCACCCTTGAATGAGACCCTGCATGACTTGATACTTGAGCAATATTCCCAACCCTTCCGCCATAATGATAAAAAAATAAGGAGATAAAGGATCTCTTTTCCTCAATTCCCTTGAGGCCTCAAACAAATCTGATGTCTCATTATTAACAAGAACAGAGAATGAGGAAGAAGAAACACAACTCATCACCCATATAATCCATTCCTTATCAAATCCAAAAGCAGCAAGAACTTTCTGAAGAAAGGACCATCTGACCCAATCATAGGCTTTGGCCATGTCCAACTTAATGAACATAGTTTTCTCCTTAGAATTTTCCATCGAGTGAATAGCTTATGTAGCAATAACAACCCCATCCAAGATTTGTCGGCCAGCAACAAACCCTCCTTGCTCCTCAGAGATGATTTTGCTCAACCATATCTTCAACCTCTCATCAATAATTTTTGTGATGATATTATACACAACATTGCAGAGAGCAATAGGTCTAAACATATCCAAGGAATTTGCTCCCTCTTTTTTGGGTATAAGCACCACAAAGGTAGCATTTAGGGCCCTTAGCATCTATTTGTTCTTTTGGGACTCATGGACCACCTCCAAAAGATCAAATTTGATTAAATCCCAAAACTCCTGATAAAACTCAATCGGGAATCCATCCGGGCCCGGGGCTTTTCCTTTTTTCATCTTGAATACAACATTTTCCAACTCCTCAAGGGAAATTGGACCCATCAAGTGCTCATTCATATCTCTAGAAACAATCGTTGGAATATAGTTTAGAATAAGATTTTCATTCTCATCATCTGATAGGGAGTCCTCATTGAAGAGAGAGGAAAAATATCTCTTAGTCTCTTCTGAAATATCCTTGAAATAAGAGAGCAGGGCACCCTGAGAATTCATAAGAGAGGTAATCAGGTTACCATTACGATGAGCCTTAACTGAGTTATAAAAGAAGGCTGTGTTCCTATCCCCTTCCTAAAGCCAATCTACTCGAGCTTTTTGTTTCCAAAAAAATTCTTCCCTCAGTTCCCATTCAACAAGGTCTTTCACAACCTTAGATTCCTCAACAAGAAGCTCCTTCATGAATCCCTGATCTCTAATCTTCCTTAAAGCTTCTTCCATCCTCCTAAGAGCTACCGACTTAGCCAAGGAAAGGTTCCCAAAATTTAGTCTATTCCATCTCTTCAATTTATGTTTTACAAATTGTAGTCACTTCATAAAGGAATACATAGTGGTGCCATGAGGAGGTTTGCTAGTGGTCCACCAGCCTCACATGAAATCATGAAGCTTAGGATCACGAAGCCACATAAGTTGAAACTTAAAGGAGAGATTCTTTTTTAGCCCTAACTCCAAAGCAGAGAGTTTGATAGGCCAATGATCAAATCCCCTACCCTCTAGAATCACAAAACTAGCACTTATGTTATTATCCATCCAATAAATGGATATCAAAAACCTATCTAGTCTCTCTAAGATGGAAGCTTCCCCACACCTTCTATTGTGCCAAGTAAAGATCCCATTATCTAGCTTGATGTCAACCAAGTTTAGGTCCTGGATATGAGCATTGAAGACAAAAGAAAAAGGCTCGAGATGATCCACCCCACTACGTTTCTCCTCCAGACAAGTGATAGAGTTGAAGTCTCCAGCCAAAATCAATGGGTACAGGGGAACCAAAATTCTCACAAAGCAAATGTGCTCCCATAAATTCACTTTATCATTGTAATAAATAGGAGCATACACATTTGTAAGTAGGATGGTTTCACCAGATTCATTATCATGCCCGACCATCGAAATAGACCATCTGCTGGAAATCCAAGTAAGAGGGGATATCTTAATCGGATCCCATAAACAAGTGACACCACCAGCATATCCACATGCACCGATACACTGGAATTGCCCCCTTATCCACAACTTGGGAGCAATATTGAAAATACTATCAATAGCCAATTTAGTCTCCTAAATAAACACCACATCCAAAGAATGCACACGAACCAAATCATGAAAAACTTTTTGTCTAGGGATGCTATTCAACATCCTTACATTCCATGAGAGGATAATCATTTTTGGGGGTTATAAAAATGGGAGTCCAATGTTCTCACCAAGCCTGACTCCACCAAAGTCTCCCCCATTAACTTAATTTTATCCTGGTCCTTCTTTCGACCCACCTTCATATTCTTATCCAAATTTTTTTTAAAATTATTTTCTCGCTGTAATCCCAACACCGTAGGAGTTTTGCAGTCTAAGGATGACTGGATCAATGCCTGAGTAGGAGAGGGCATAACTAAATTTGTACCACTTTCCAAAATAGTTTCCCTTATAGAGCTAGACCCAACCATGTCCCCTATACTCAGATACAAAGCCCTTTGTTTTTCATTTAAACCCCCTAGATCTGATTCCTTAAGTTCCCCCTCAAGAAGAGACATCTGATTTGGCCTTGTTATATTTGCATCAGATAGCGACGTTTTAGGTATCTCCATGCACTGATCAAGATCATAAAATATTTCAAAAAAATTGAGTAGAGCATCTAGATGGCTATCCTTAAGGTCTTTGTTTGCCCTTCGTCCTCTATTTCGGGATTTTACCGAAACAAAACCTTCCTTATCCCATTCCCCTTCCTTTATCGAGGCTTTTCCTTTATCTAAAATTTGTCCAGATCGAGAGGGCCCAAGATTTGAAGCCACATGTGGGACAAACTTAGGGCATTTTCTTTGCAGGTGGCCATATTCACGGCAAATCCGACAATGAAATGGAAGAGCTTCATAGTCAAGTTTTTGAACCCATGTAGTTGATCCAAATTGTATTTCAATAGAATATGGAATAGGATTATTTAAGTCAATTTCAACACAAATACGAGCAACAAATATTATCTTTTTATCCATTTTCTGTTGTGACGGTCCAATCAACTTCCCAAGCAGAAGGGCAATCTTATGCAAGATATCAGTTCTCCAAAATTCCAACGGGAGCCATGGAAGCCGCACCCATACTGGAACCCGCGATGACCGCTCCTCTGATGGGCTAAAACCCACATGCCAGGGTTTAAGAAATAGTCCCACTTGGTTACAGAAATAAGGACCCTCTTCAAATGCTTTGTTATGATTTGCAATACAAGAGAAAACCACCATAAAATAGTTGTTCGCACTCAACATCACCTCCACATCGCCTTCAAGATTCCAAGTCTTCCTGACCCAAGCCTCCACAAAGGGGAGAGAAATTCGAATGCCCAAAAATTTGCCAATAAGGGTATATTTGGTTAGATACTCCACATCTTTGGCCATCGAGTCTAGTTGAACCACTAGAACTGTCTTGGCTTCACATCATTCCAAACATCCATTGTTCTTTAACAAGTGGTTCCCGACATGCACTAGAAAATCCTGTTCCTTCTAGTCATTTTCAGATGAAAAAACATCATGAGCATGCACTCTATGTGCTGGACCCGATGCCATCATGACATTCCTCCAATTTTTTAGACCTCCTCCGAAAGTTGCTACCATCCCCGCAGAGCAGTTTTTCTTCATCAAACCCTAGTAGAGTAGTTTTTCCTCATCAAACCCTAGCAGAGCCCTCTCTAACATAATTAACTAATTAATTAAAACATAATTAATTAAAACAAAATTAATTAAAGATAAATAATGCAAAAATTAACCTAAATGCAAACTATATGCTTTTAAATATTTAGATGCCTAAGAATGTACATCAAAAAAACCAGTAATAGGAAAAAAATCACTTAACTCAAATCGATGGCTGATCCAAGTTTTAATACTCCTTGCCCTAGTGAAGTCAAAATAAACTTGTTCCTGTAAAGACAAATAATGGACTAGAAAAATGTTTGATTAGCGTTAGGGAGCTTGCTTAGGCCGCTGTAAGAGAGTTCTTGGAGGCGCAACAGTCAAGCCCCCTAGGTCCAATTAGATGACCTTTGCAAATAAAATTAGAAATTGACCTTTGGAGTTTAAACATAAAATAGATGTATAGAAATAGTAAAAATAGAAATAGAATATGCTACTATGTTAAAAGTATGTAAATGGAAGTAACGAAGTTGACATATTAGAAAACATGCCCCCAGGCGAAGCCCAGGATGTGAAATAACATTAGAGAATATAATGAGCGACGTTTTACAGTAATCTACAGATGTGATGCATAGAAAAAACAAAGAGATCCTAATTACTAAATACTTTTAATGATGATGCAAAGACGGAAATAGAAATATAAGAAAACAATACAGTGCTTGATGGATGTTGAGGAAACAACGAGAAGAATATGAGAGCCTCCACAAAAGGCACTTCGTCTTTTCACGTAGCTCACACCAACGGATCCACCAAGCCTAAAACAAATCACGCAATGTAGATCAAATCCAGAAGTTGCACTTCAAGGGTTAGTAGCGAAACACACAATGAAGAAGAAGCAGTGAGAAAGCAGCAGAGAACAATCATATCATAAGCAAGAGCGTGTCATTCGTGAGTTCATGTTTGTAGCAGTGTTCATGTTGCAGTGTTTAAAAATTGACTTTGATCTTCCTTTTATAGGCAAAGAAATAGGTCAAATAAACTCACAACCGATACCAATAAACCCTAGGGCGGGTTTAACAGGTGGTCCAAGTGGGTCAAAAATAATAAAAGAAATAAATAAAATAAAATAAAATAAATTAAATTAGAAACAACAAAAACGTGCCCCATAAAAGTGGGAAGGACGTCACACCTGCTGGACCTTCATGCGGTTTTAATGTATTTAAAAGGGTCAAATGAAGTTAAAACAAGTCATATAATATACCGTTGGAAAGCTCTTTTTGAGCCTGATCTAACGATATAGGATTTAGAAGAAATGGAGAATATTTAGTAGGGTAAAAATTGGCTCAAATATGACCCTATGTTTTTAAGGAGAAAACAAGAAATCTAAGGAAAATTATTCACCTTAGTGGGTCAATTTTTCGTGTCTACGGTTAGCCTCATTCAAAGAAAAGAATCATATTAGGTTAGCTCTTGTATTTTGCATTTCTTGTATTCTATATTTATTTGCATTCCATTTTATTTTGTATTGTTAGTTAATTTCCGCTTTGTTTATATTTCCATTTAATTTTTGTTAATATTATTATTTGTCTTCTTAGTTTAAAATTAGTGAGGCCAAACCTAGGTTGTTTGTTTAAAGTGAACACATTAAAACTTTTCTTGTATATCCTGAGGAGTCTCCTTCTCTTGTATCCCGAAAAGGACTTGGAGCGAGTCCTAAAACCGTTCCTGGTGAACCCCCCCAATACTTGTTTAGCTAACCAAGTGTAGAGTACAACATACCCCCACGGTTCACCCCTGCAAAAGGACTCCTTCCCAGCGGATCCAGGTCTCCTCTTTGTTCAGGGAATCGTACGTGGTAGGGCAGTTTTCCCCTCTACATCTTTGGTGAACCCGATGTGAACACCTCCTTTGTCTTTAAAAATTTAAACAAGATCATTAAAATTGTGTGTAAATATTTAAAAAAAAATAATTTCTTTTGTGGGTGTGTCTTCTCTTTAGCTTTTTCTTCTTGTCTTCTTCCTCTTTCTCAATGGCTTCCGGTCTTGAGAAAGGGAAAGAACTCCTTAGGTTTGATGAGATCTTTAATGAGAATGATCAAGTTGATAAAGAAAATCACAACTTAGAAAAACAAGATAATAGTCATCTTGATCCCATCCAAGACCCTAATGGAAATATTATTTTTAAATCCTTTGAACATATATGGACTTTTTATAAATATCATAAACATGCATTAGATTTGGCTTTAGAGGAAGAATCATTACTTGAAAAGAATAATATCCCATCTCCAAGTCAATCATTTGATGCACATTTGAATCATGGTAATCAAACTTGTCAACCTACTTATGCCACTACTGTAACCACCAATATTGGAAGAAAAACAGTAATTCCTCCAACTAGTAGTGACACCCAAAATATTTCTCAATTTCTTTCTTCATATTCTAATGTCAACACTACTTCTTCTATCCCACCACAAGTTAATATTTCCACTCCTCCAGGCACCACATATAACAACAAATTTCCTATGTCCAAACTAATCCAAGGGAATACTGGGAATTTATATAATTCAGATGTGCAGAGTTTAGCAAATGTGGTGAATCAATTAGTTTCAAGGATGGATATGATGCAACCTTCAGGGTTTACATATAGCTATAAGGACATGTGTAGTCAACCTTTGGATCCTATTGTTGCTGCAAGACCTTATCCAAAGCATTTTCCTATGCCAGTGTTGCCAATCTATAATGGGATAGAGGATCCAATAGAGCATCTCAGATGTTTCAGGATAGCTTGCCATGATATTGTTTATGATGATATGCTTCTATTGAAAACATTTCCAAAGAGTCTTGGTGGAGTTGCATTAGAGTGGTATTATCGGTTACCCAACTATTCTTTGACAAGTTTTGAAAAGACAGCTGAAATGTTTGTTCATCAGTTTAGTGCTTACATTGAGAAGGAAGTGACTATGAGAGATTTGTATGACTTAAAACAAAACAAGGAAGAAATCTTTACAGACTTTTTAGCTCGTTGGAGAAGTTTAGTTGGAAATTTAAGACAACATGTGTCACAAAGGGATATGATTGATATATTTATTGGTAATTTGCAAGAACAGTTATCATATGCACTAGAGACTACTATTGTTACATCTTTAGATCAAGCTATCGACTTAGCCAGAAAAGTGGAACAAGCACTCATTAAGAGAGGTCAGCTTAAGAATAGAGAAGAAAAATATACTAAGTCTCAACATAAGAGTAGACATACAAGAGGTGATAATGATAGTAGGCCTGTTAACAATGTCAACAACAACCTACAAAAGATAGTGCTTCAAAAACCTCCTCAAAGGAATTTCACAAGACTTAGTATATCTATGGAAGCAGTTTTAAAACAATTATTGGATGCTAAAGCAATTGAGTTACCTCCTATTGGACAACCAGATACTTCAGCTCATTGGTATAAACCAGATCAATATTGTGCTTATCATAGGGTAGAAGGACATTGGACTAATTCTTGTAAAAGGTTGAAACATGTGGTTCAAGATTTAATTGATGATGGTCGGATAGACATCAGTAATTTCCAATATTCAAATAGCCAAAGAACAAGACAAACCAATCATGTATCTTACAACAATGTACCACATCAATATGATAATCATATGGTTGGAATGATAACAACTACTTCAGAAGGGTTAGTACAAAGTCACCAAGTTCACCGATCTCAACAGGAGATGAGTGCTTCAACAAATATCTCTCTTCTAGAACTTTTACAGACTTCTCAACCTCATAAAGAAGCCATGATGAATGTTTTAAAACAATAGCCAGTACTTTCAGATATTTCTCCTAAGGATGTGACAAAGGTTGTAGGTTCTCTTGGGAAATATTCTCTCACATTCTCAGATAATGATATGGCTTCTCTAGGAATACAAGAAGATTCATCTTTATATATTACAACTTGTATTGGAGATACTCTTATTAAAAGGGTTATGGTGGACAATGGTTCTTCACTTAATGTTTGCACGTATCATTTCTTATAGAATATTGGTTTGGGAAAAGAATATTTAAGTGTATCTAATGATGTTATCAAGACATACAATAATGATTCTCAGACAACTTGTGGTACTATAGTATTCCCTCTTAAGGTTGGACCTAAAATTTTAAAAACAATGTTTTATGTGGTGTCCTGTCCTGCATCTTTTAATCTTCTTCTTGGATGACCTTGGATCCATGCCATGAAGGTCGTCCCTTCTACTTTTCATCAATGTTTAAAATTTGAATTTGAAAATCAAATTATTTCCATCATGGGAGATCCCCACCCATTTGAATTTTTCTCACCAGAAGATTTAGCCCAAATTAATTCATCTCAATCTTCCTCTAAAAATCCTCCAAATATTTCATCACCCGATCAAGATGACTCTTCTTGTTTAGATCTTCTCTTTGATAAATCTCATCAAGGTTTAGAGTGGAGTGTTGAGGATGAGGGTCCACCCTCTCCCAGAGTCTTAACCCTAGAGTTACATGTTATAAATGAAGCTTTACTTCAGGATGACATTGACTTTGATGGGTCAGTCCCTTGCGTAGCGCAAGTTGAGTCTTCTAATTCTCATGTGGACTTTGGTTCTATGTCTCCCGAGGACCTTGAGCAATTAGGAGTAATTCTTGCCCCGCCTCCTCTTGAGGATGATTTGACTATTCTTATTGAGGAGACCCTAGATGTGAACATAGGTTCTGAGGAAACCCCTAGAATCCTTAAGTTAGGAAAAGCTCTGACTATGGACGAGCGGGAGCAATTGACCAATTTATTGAAAGAGTATCAAGATATTTTTGCTTGGTCATACGTCGACATGCCAGGGCTTGATCCCTCCCTTGTTATGCATCATTTGGTAGTGAGACCTAATGCTAAGCCTGTTAAACAAAAACTTTGGAAGATGCATCCGAAGGTCACCCTTTCAATCAAGGAGGAGCTCCAAAAACTCCTTGATGTTGGTTTTATCAAAGCCATCGACTATTCTGATTGGATTTCCAATATCATTCTCGTAGCTAAAAAGGAAGGAACAATCAGAGTATGCACCGACTTTCGGGACATTAACTTAGCATGTCCCAAGGATAATTTTCCCCTACCCAACATAGATCAGATTGTAGATTTCATTGCCAAATGTGGGATGCTTTCACTTATGGATGGTTTCTCAGGTTACAATCAGATTATGATTGCTCTTGAAGATCAGGCCAAGACAACATTCACTACTCCCTAGGGTACCTTCTATTGGAAGGTCATGCCTTTTGGCCTTAAAAATGTAGGAGCTACCTATCAACAGGCTATGACTTATATCTTTCACGATATGATGCACGATATCCTTTAGGATTATGTGGATGATCTTTTGGCTCATTCTTTAGAACGGAAGGATCATGTTCATGATTTAAGATGAATATTTGATCGAGTTCGACAATTTAAAGTTCATCTTAAACCCACTAAGTGTGTGTTCGAAGTCACATCTAGCAAGTTGTTAGGCTTTGTGGTGTCTAGGTGAGGCATTGAAGTAGACCCTTCCAAGATAGCAGCTATTATGGATATGCCTCCTCCTTGTACCCTGACTGAACTATGCAGTCTACAAGGCAAATTGTAGTATATGCGTAGGTTCATCGCCCAGTTAGCCGATAAGTCTCAGCCTTTCCTTCGACTTCTTAAGAAGGATGTAGTATTTAAGTGGGATGATGCATGTCAGCAAGCTTTTGATGACCTCAAAAGATATCTCACTTCCCCACCTGTCTTAGTTCCTCCTGTACCTGGTAGGCACTTGTTGCTTTACATAGTTGCTACGACACAAGCTTTAGGTGCCATGCTCGCCCAACATGATGATGAAAATAAGGAACGAGCTATCTACTATATTAGTAGAACTTTAGTTAGCTATGAGACCAGGTACACTCCCTTAGAGAAGCTTTGCCTTGCTGTAGTGTTTGCTTCCCAAAATTTGAGACACTATATGCTTAGCCATAAGACTTTAGTTGTAGCCAAGTTTGACCCTTTGCGTTATCTAATGTCTAAACCTCACCTTTTCGATCGAGCTGCTAAATGGGTGTTGGCCCTTAGTGAGTTTGATCTAACTTTCATAGGTCAGAAGGCTATCAAGGGTCAGGTGATTGCTGATCAGCTAGCCTTCGCTCCTCTAGAAGCTACCCATCCCCTAGTTGTTGAGTTTCCTGATGAGTGCTTCAATATTGACATTGAAGAGTCCAAGTCTTGGACTTTGTTTTTTGATGGAGCCCGATGCATGAAGGGTGCTGGAGCTGGAGTCATTCTAGTAACACCACACAAACAACTCATCCCTTTGTCTTTTAAACTTTATTTTTCTTGCACAAATAATACTGTAGAATATGAAGCTTTAATTCTTGGTCTAAGAGCAACTTTAACTTTGCAAGTTAAAGTCCTTGCTATCTTTGGTGATTCTCAACTTGTGGTTAATCAAATCAATGATGTTTATCAGACTCAGGATGATAAACTTAAACTATATAAAGATATTGTCACTCAGTTGTTGTCTTCTTTTGAGTAGGTAACCATAGAGTCTATCCCTAGATCCTCAAACCGCCATGCAGATGCCATGGTTACTGCTGCATCTCTATTCCCCTTGGAGTTAGAAGATGATCAAGCTTCGATTATCATTCGCCAACTTTGGGAACCAGCATCTTTGAGTTCTTGTTTGGTTCCTTTAGATTGTTTGACCATCGGAGATACCCCATCTGAGCCTTGGTATAATGACATATTTAACTTCCTTAAATATGGATCGATACCTGAAGGTCTTGATCACAATTAGCATAAGTTGTTACACAAAAGAGCGTGTCAATTCATTATAATTGGCAATACTCTGTATAGACATTCTTTTGAAGGTATTCTATTATGATGCCTTAACTTCGATGAAGCCCAACTCGCTCTTAGTGATGCTCATGAAGGTTCTTGTGGAGGCCATTTTAGCGGTAATGCTATTGCTAAAAATATCCTTCGTATGGGTTATTATTGGCCTTCCATGGAGAAATATGCATGTGACTTTGTTCGACGTTGTGACAAGTGTCAGCGTCATGATCATCTTATTCATGCTCCTTCTCAGGACCTTCAGGTTATCTCTTCCCCCTGGCCATTCTCCATGTGGGGATTGGACATCATAGGGAAGGTTAATCCTGTGTCATCGGATGGTCATAAGTTCATCATTACCGTGACTGAGTATTTCACTAAATGGGTCAAAGCTATGCCCCTGGTTACGGTGACTGGAACTCAAGTTTCCAAGTTCATATTTAATCAGATTCTTTGTAGGTTTGGGATACCTTCGGTAATCATTTTTGACAATGACACTCCTTTCAAGAACAAGGATGTCCGTAATCTCTATGCTAAGTATAAAATTCAGCACAGATGGTCGACTCCTTATTACCCTCAGGGTAATGGACAAGTCGAAGCATCCAACAAATCCTTGATCAAGATTTTGAAGAAGTTGGTTAGTAAATCTGGTCGTGATTGGCATGCCCAACTTTACTCTGCCCTGTGGGCCTACCGTACCAGTGTGCGTACCCCCATAAGGGCCTCTCCATATGTCTTGGTATATGGGTCGGAGGTAGTGTTCCCTTTTGAGTTAGAAGTTCCCTCTTTGCGCATCTTGTTGCAAGATGTTGAGGTCGATGATGAGTATCATGCAGACCGCTTGCACCAATTGGAGTTGTTGGATGAGAAGCGTATCCATGCCTTAGAGCACTTACGAGCCTACCAAGAAAGGCTCCAACGATCTTACTCTAAGAAAGTTTGCAATCATTCTTTTGATATCGGGGACCTTGTCCTCAAAGAAAATCAAAAGAATACTAACGCTCGTGTTGATCTTCGAGGTAAATTTCAGCCCAATTGGTTAGGTCCGTTTGTTGTGATGACTAAGTTTGGTTCAGGTGCTTATAAGTTAGCTTCTATGGATGGTAAAGAACTTAAAGAACCAATGAATATAATGCATTTGAAAATATATTATGCTTGATTCTTCGCACTTGCATTTAGTTAGTTCATATTGCATGTTTGTCTGACATATCTTGCATGGATGCTTGTCATATTATGCATGGTTGCTTGACATTTTGTTCTTGCATCTTCGCTTGTCATAAATTGCATTGTTGCTTGCTCATGACTACTTGTTCATATAGTTTCTGGGGATCTGCGACAATGGCATGTGATGATACCTAGTTAGGACATAGTTCACATGCATTGCACTTCCACTAGGGTTTTGATGCCTAGAAAATCCCCAACCTAGGGCCCTTGCACTTCCATCCTTTCTTCTCTCCTTGGTTTTTATTGTTCATTCTTCTTTCTCTCTTCTTCGTTGTATCCCTTGACTTTGCAAGTTTTACAATATTCACCATCCCTCTCCAAAGTCAAGGACTACAATTTTTCTTTAGGTATATCCTTGTCTTTTGCATAATTCTTATTTGTCTTTTGTTTTCCTTGATCAGATAAGGATGTACATTCTCTCTTTTGTTTGTATACTTCCCCCCTTGAATTTTCACTAGTTGAAACTTCAAGCTGGGGACACACACACACTTACTTGATCCTCATGTTCTTCCTCTTATTTCTTCTAGCACATGCACACACATATTGTGTTATGCTCATATTGCTTGGTCCATTTATGCATTTATACACCCTATCGGGTAGTACTCACATTACATACTTCATGAACTTCAACATACATTGTAACACCCTATCGGGTTACGTCTCTCTTTTGACTCAGTGGGCTCAACACCCCATTACAGGATCAACTCCTTGGCCATTGACAGTAGGCCTCGACATACATCCTAGTGGGTAATCACCCCACAACAGTCATCAGTGAGCAATCACCCATAGCGGGTTACACTTCATCATTACGAGCAATCACCCATCATGGGTTACGCTCTACATTTGGTTCATTGGTCCATACTTAGCGAGTACTACACCCCTGGCGGGTCTTCCACTCCATACATGGACCATATTTTGAGCATAACACCCTCTAGTCAAGGTTCTCATTTCTCGTTCTTCTCGATTTCAGATGATTGACCTTTGGAGTTCTCTTCTTGTAAACTTCTTTTTTGTTATTTTCACCTCATTTTTCTCTCTTCCTATGTGCACTTCGCATTTGATACAATCCTCTTTGTTGGTGTTTTTGCTTCTTCTTCTACATCAACTCTTTTCGAGTTTTTATGCACTAATGGTGTTTCATAAAAACTCGAGGGGGCACCCTAGCCATAGAGGCATTAGTGGTAGTAATGCCTCACCTAGTATGCAAGAGTCTAGAGTGTCCTTTGTGATACCCCTCTTGCACTACCCCTTTGCCCAAACCCGGCCACCCCTTCTCTATGTTTGTTGTTTTCTTGCCCATAGGAGTCTACATATTTCTTTGATGTATTTACTTGGCCTTAAATACATCAAAGAGGGGGCAAAATGTAGACACGGAAAATTGACCCACTAAGGTGAATAATTTTCCTTAGATGTCTTGTTTTCTCCTTAAAAACATAGGGTCATATTTGAGCCAATTTTTACCCTACTAAATCTTCTCCATTTCTTCTAAATCCTATACCGTTAGATCGGGCTCAAAAAGATCTTTCCAACGGTATATGATATGACCTATTTTGACTTTGTTTGACCCTTTTAAATGCATTAAAACCGCATGGGGGTCCAACAGGTGTGACGTCGCGTCCCACTTTTATGGGGCACATTTTTGTTGTTTCTAATTTATTTTATTTTATTTATTTATTTTATTATTTTTGGCCCACTTGGACCACCTGTTAAACCCACCCTAGGGTTTATTGGCGTCGGTTGTGAGTTTATTTGACCTATTTATTGTTGAGCAAGGTGCAGCAAAAGAATTGCAAAAGTATTGTCATTGTTGTCAACACAGCATGATTGATGCGATTGATGCGATTCGAGGTCACGATCAAGTGCAGAAAGTTTCAAGCAAAACGAGAGGTGACCCAGATCCGAAATTGGCAGAAAGAGACAAGGAAGAAAACTGTCGCGATATCGCGACATGTTTTCTGTCGCGATTTCGCGACAAAAAGTAGGAGAGAGAAAATGCAAGCCAAAATGTCTCGATATCGCGACATGTTGAGTTTTCGCTGAGGAGAGAGAAAATGTGTCACGATTTCGCGACAAAAAGCAGGAGAGAGAAAATGCACGCCAAAATGTCGCGATTTCGCGACATGTCGAGTTTTCACTGAGGAGAGAAAATGTGTCGCGATATCGCGACAAAACTGAAGAGAGAGAAAATGTGTCACGATATCGCGACAAAACTGAAGAGAGAGAAACTGCAAGGAAGATTGTCGCGATTTCGCGACATTGTCGAGGAGAGAGAAAGTGCATGCCAATTTGTCACGATATCGCGACATGGTAGAGGAGAGAGAAAGTGAAAGGTAAATTGTCGCGATTTCGCGACATGCGAGAGAGGGAAGCAAGGTGAAAAGATGTCGCGATTTTGTGACATAAATGGAGAAAAGGAGCTAGCAACGAAAAGTGTCACGATATCGCGACACGTCGGGTTTTTGCGACCCGAAGAGGAGAGAGAATGCTTAGCAACAAAGGTGTAGCGATATCGCTACATGTTGAAATGAATGGAAACAAAGGTGTAGCGATATCGCTACATGATGAAAATACATGGCACAAAGGTGTAGCGATTTCGCTACAATTAGGAAGTGCAAAAAATAAAGATGTAGCGATTTCGCTACAAGTGAAAAGACACAAACAAGAAGATGTAGCTATTTCGCTACTGCATGGAGCAAAGAGCGTACGGAAGCCAGAAGCATCGCGATTTCGCGACGAAGATAACGATGACGTCAGCAAGGGCCGAAAGTGTCGCGATTTCGTGACAAGTTTCAAGGAAAGCTGCTAGAAGCCGAAAACGTCACGATTTCACGACAAGAAGATTGATGACGTTAGCAAGAGCCGAAAGCGTTGCGATTTCACAACAAGAAGATTGATGACGTTAGCAAGAGCCGAAAGCGTCGCGATTTCGTGACAAGAAGGATGATGACGTCAGCAAGAGCCGAAAGCGTCACGATTTCGTGACATGTTCCATTTTCACTGGAGGTTGCAAGCAAAGTTGTACGGAATCCTGTAACATCACGATTTCACAACAGCATTGAGGATGACATCAGCAAAAGTTCAAAGTGTCACGATTTCGCGACATGAGCAGGGGAAAAGCTTTCAAGGCCAAAATGGTCGCGATTTCGCGACAACCTTCAGGGTGACATCAGCATAAGTTAAAAGTGTCGCGATATCGCGATAGGAAACAGTTAGACTGGAAAATGCCAAAGCAACATGAAAGGTGACACGTGGCGAGAAAGCATCATGCGACCTTCACATAAGAAGTAACCGAAGTCGCAACGTTAAACGTTGACAAGTGTTGGACATGCAATGCAACACCAAACATGCATAATTGAAACGCATTCGAAAAGCCGAATATGAAGGATAATAAAAGCATTCGAAAGGTCGTATTTGCAGGCATTCTAACAGACGTATTTGAAGCATACAGAAAAGCCGAACATGAAGAATCGAAAAGCTTTCGAAGAATTGCATATGGAGAAAAGAAAAGAAATTCGAACAGCCGTATGTGTATGAGTTCGAACAGCAGCTTATGGACAGTAAAAAGCACTCGAACAGCCGTATGTTCATGCATTCGAACAGTCACATTATGGACAGGAGTAATGGTTTCGAACAGTCGAAGTGCATGAAACAAAACAGCCGTATTGCATGGATTCGAACAGTCAGAGTATGTGATTCGATTGCATGCAGGATTGAAAGGTTATAAAAGAATAATCGTACAGAGAAGATGTTGCTGCTGTTAGAGAGAAATTGCTGTAAAAGGAGGGTTAGAAAAGAATCAAGAGAAAAATAAGCAGAGCGTGAGAGTGTATAGAGTTGGGTTAATTGCAGACCAATCAGGGTCGTGCATGAAGTGAAGACATTTTATGTCATTCTAAATTGATCAGAATTGCAGTCCAAGTTGGTGCTTGGTACTAGGAGTTGGTGCTCCATTTGTTGCGGCAAAAAATTACAGGGGTTGGTGCTCCTTCCAGTTGATGCTGGTAAAGTATTTGTAAAATTGATTTTGCAAAGACTGGATTTGGATTGGAGTCCAAGTAGTCATTTTTGAGGAGTAGCCAAATTGGTGAACCTCGGTATATTGAGTGTTGTGGTGTGCTCTCTTGTTCAAGTTGTTTTTCAGTTGTCAAGTTCTCTTTATTTCATATTAAATGTTGTAGATATAAAAATTAATAGCTACACTGATTCACCCCCTCTCAGTGTCATTGTGTAATCATCATTTATTTTCCTATAAAAGGAAGATCAAAATCAAATTTTAATAACATGAACATGAACACTGCTATAAGCATGAACTCATGAACTCATGAATGACACACTCTTGCTTACGATATGATTGTTCTTTGTTGCTTTCTCACTACTTCTTCTTCATTGTGTGTTTCGCTACTAACCCCCGAAGTGCAACTTCTAGATTTGATCTACATTACGTGATTTGTTTTCGACTTGGTGGATCCGTTGGTGTGAGCTTGGTGAAAATACGAAGTGCCTTTTGTGGAGGCTCTCATCTTCTTCTCGTTGTTCCCTCAACATCCGTCAAGCACTGTATTGTTTTCTTATATTTCTATTTTCGTCTTTGCATCATCATTAAAAGCATTTAGTAATTAGGATCTCTTTGTTATTTCTATGCATCACATCTGTAGATTACTGTAAAACGTCACTCATCATATTCTCTGCATGTTATTTCACATCTTGGGCTTCACCTGAGGCAAGGTTTCTAATATATCAATTCCGTTACTCCCATTTACATATTTTTAACATAACAACATATTCTATTTCTATTTTTACTATTTTTATACATATATTTTATGTTTAAACTCCAAACGTCAATTTTTGATTTTATTTGCAAAGGTCATCTAATTGGACCTAGGGGTCTTGACTGTTGCGCCTCCAAGGACTCTTTTATAGCGGCCTAAGCAGGCCCCCTAAAGCTAATCAAACATTTTTCTAGTCCATTATTTGTCTTTACAAGAACAAGTTTATTTTGACTTCACTAGGGCAAGGAGAATTAAAGCTTGGATCAGCCATCGATTTGAGTTAAGTGATTTTGTTCTTATTGCTGGTTTTTCTGATCTACATTCTTAGGCATATGAATATTAAAAAGCATATAGTTTGCATTTAGGTTAATTTGTGCATTATTTATCTTTAATTAATTAGTTAATTTTGTTTTAATTAATTAGTTAATTTTGTTTTAATTAATCAATTAATTCTATTTTAATTAATTAGTTAATTATGTTTTAATTAATTAAATAATTATGTTTTAATTAGTTAATTCTTTCTTGGTGCTTTCAGTAGCGTAAAAGGTTTAAAATGATTGTGGCATGGTGGTTATAGGGGCGGACTGCACGAAGATCTGTGTGGCGGCTTCTAGGGTGGACAACGCATAATACTGTGGCGGCCATAAAAGCTGGACAGCCTGCCGGATTTGTGGCGGCTACCGATTCCACCATGTAAATTCAAAAAAAAAAAAAAAAATTAGTTAATTCTATTTTCATTAAATAATTTTGTTTTAATTAATTTGTTAATTCTGTTTTAAAAACTGCTTGAAACTAAACCCTAGGTTAGCCTCATTCAAATAAAAGAATAATATTAGGTTAACTCTTGTATTTTTCATTTCTTGTATTCTATATTTATTTGCATTCCATTTTATTTTGTACTGTTAGTTAATTTCCACTTTGTTTATATTTCCATTTAATTTTTGTTAATATTATTATTTTTTTTCTTAGTTTAAAATTAGTGAGGCCAAACCTAAGTTGTTTGTTTAAAGTGAACACATTAAAACTTTCTTGCATATCCTGAGGAGTCTCCTTCTCTTGTATCCCGAAAAGGACTTGGAGCGAGTCCTAAAACTATTCTCGGTGAACCCCCCAATACTTGTTTAGCTAACCAAGTGTAGAGTACAACATACCCCCACGGTTCACCCCTGGAAAATGACTCCTTCCCAGCAGATCCTGGTCTCCTCTTTGTTCAGGGAATCGTACGTGGTAGGGCAGTTTTCCCCCTCTACATTATGCTTTAGTCTTCCTCAAAAAATCTATAGATATCATTAATGGGTTCAAGTTCTTAAGGTGACATATAGTGTTATTTCTCAAACTGAAAGTTGGCTTTTAAAAATTTAACAAAATGGGCTATGGTGATGCTATCAACTTCAGAGTTTTGACCATAAAAATATATTTCGTGACAATATTCACGATAATGGACTGCCCTAGGAGTTTTATGAAATATTCTCTTATTGTCCAAGACTATTTCTTGATCTTCTATGTGTACTAGAAACCTGTGTATTGGTATAGCATTTTCAAGGTAATCATCAAAAGTTAGTGATACTTGCTCTTTTATCCATCAACCATCTCTCACATGCCCCTTGAATATCAAAGTAGTGAGAAGCGTTCTCAGGATCCTGGATTCTAGCTATGTCAAACCTTATAATTTAGCTAAGTCTTGGTTCGTTGGTTTTTATAATGTCTAATCTTCTCCAGAGTTCAATCCACTATTCTTGAGATGGGAGACTAGAGTTTTCAACTATTTGAGAAATTTCCTATGTATATAATAATGTTCTAATATTTATGCATGCAACTCTTCTTATGTTGAAGTCTAACATTTATGAAATTTACTTAAAATGTGCAAATTTGACTAATGATCTTGTTTGGTTTTTGTTTTTTATATTTTTTTTTATGCTTTTTTGTGTTTTATAAATCCAAAATATGCCTATGTTTTTCACATCGGGTTCACCAAATAATGTAGCTCTAAAATTCTCGCACTCCTTTCCTCCAAGCTAATGGATCCGCACCTCAAAGGGGAATGGGAGAATAATAGGTCTACACCTCAAAGAGAGGCACTTGAGATTGTGCCTTCTTTGGTGATTTTTTGACGAATTGGGTGGGTTCACCAGGAAATATTTTATGGCAGTTTCCATGCCTAGGTTTTGGAGTTTGTTTGATGTGTTATTTTTAGATAGTCTCACATACACCTAGTTTGGCCAATATGCAACTATACTAACCTATATGTGATTTTAATTCACATGCAACCAACAAAACAAAAAATAGGAAGTAATGAACAATGCAATGTTTATAAAGTGATTTGAAATTCTAACCTAGATTCGGATGGTTGATTTCTGCACTTTTATGCTTGCTGCAGACAAGATCGATCAAAATCAAAAAATATTGGGTGCTACGATCTGGTGATCGATCGGTTTGATCTTGCATGAATCCAGTCGATCAGAGCATAAACCTATAGTTTTACAAATTGGCATAGAAAATAGTAGATATATAGAGTAATATGCATTTATCGAGGTGGATTAGGTTGAATGATAAACTTAAAAGGACAATGATTGAATGAACAACTGTAGATCTATGCTAAACACATGGACATTCATGCAAAAGCGATAAAATACGAGTATGAAATCTAATGTATCAATGGTAGTGGATTTAAAATGATTTAATTAGATGATAAATAAGATAGAAGAAAGAAGGAAATAAAATGCAAATAGTGAGGTCTGGATGTCCCCAAGCAGCTTAATAGTAAAAATATTTGATGTAGACCAGATCAGACAGTTTTGTTTGAGATCAGATGGTTTTGTCTATGATCGGGCCGTACAATCCAAATATCGGGTGGTACGATCTCGCACGAATCCAATCGATGCATAAATCCAACCTGCAAAAACATAGCAAAATGACGAAGTAATAGAGCGAAAGTATGCAAAATTTCCTAGGGGAATCTAGGGCGAGGATCCTGGATTAAATAGAATAGGATTAGCTGAGGGGTTGGGCTAAAAATGAAGGGTGTTACAACTTCCCCTATTTTGGATGAGATCATTTGAGCCGATCCCATAACTATTGTACAGTTGGCCAAGTAAGGATAAAGGAGTTGTAACAATTTTTGTTGCCTTGCTAAACAGGGTGATTTTCAGTTTTGGACAAGATTGGGTGATCCGATCTTGTACAACATCTAAAAATAAACTTGCAATGGGCACAAAAATTGAGGTAGCAAGTTAGGGGACAATTTAATTTGATTTTTCCAATGTTTTTAACTTAGGTTTGATTAATGTGGGTCAATTTTAACCCACTACAATATTCAACATGAATATGGTCATTTGTTCTCAAAGATATCTAAGAATATCATAGCCCAAGTTGACTATATAACCAGTAAGTTTTATTCTATCACAAGCTTACTTTTCCAAGGTAGCATAAATGAACTACTACCTTCTCATTTATTTGAGCTATTAATATAATTATTTAGGTATTTACTACCCACATTCATCAAGATCCTTTATGATTAATTAGAGCGAAACTCTAGCATCTATTCCATTAAAAGATTTCATATATTTATCACTAAATCCTATGAAATCTAAACAACTCATCATAAATAAACCTTTCTTGTTTAAGCAGGTGAATACTTCCATTCCTAAGTATTAAATCCAACTACTATAATGTCACAAGGTTCTCCTTGAAAGTATTTGTACCTATTATAATATTTTAATTTAAATTCAGCTACTATTAATAAAGTAGCTTACTTAAGAGTGAGGTTCTAAAATATAAGTGAGTGCCCAACACAAGTGCTCATTAATTGCTCATAATCAAATTTGTAAAATATCTTCTCCTATGATAATTTTATGAAAGCAACACTCCAAAGTGCTAGTCTAAACTATAGTCTGAATCATGCCATTTACATTATAAAATCTAAAAGAATGGATCTATAATTATCCATAGAGTCAAACTTGCACATTTAATTTATTTTCCATAAACATATAAAAATTCATAATGATTTAACTATATTTTTGATAAAATATAAAGATTTCCATAACAATGCAATCATAAAGTACCATAAAAGAGAACATCCCACTCATCATATTGACAACACATTTATTCTAGGAAACCCGGAGGAAAAACCCAACTTCTAAATTTACTTTCTTTATTAAGTCATAAATTTTTTGGTCCTTACATTGGGTAAAAACAACCCATATTACCTTTACTTCCAACTAAGGAGTTCCAAAATATTTATGACTCGACAATATGAATTATTCATTCAATTCAGATGTACAATAAGCCCATATCTAAATTCAAAAATAACTCATGGTGCCTTCCCTATCCACATAAGGATTCCAAATTCTTTATGAAAAACAACTTGAACATGTCCTATTCCAATGAATACCAATTGGATTCAAATTTCAAATTCCATCCTCCTAAATCATTAGCACAAAATGAGAACATACAAAGTATCCTTGCACACTTTAACTAAAAGTAAATGTTTCCTTTCTTTGCATGAAAACAATTAACACAAGTTAGAACATATTTAGTGATACTTAAACCAATACCTGGAGTTTTCTAAATATGATCTCTATTCTTTCAAAGATATGATTTCCAACAAAACTAACATTTCTTTGAGATTCCACTTCTCATAACCAAAGAATTACAATCAACCTCTAGTTTTCATTGTCATAGAGAGTCTTTACGTAGAAGCTAGAAATCCTACAACCATATAAGCACAAATCAATCCATTTCTTTTAATAAAACAACTAATACATTAATTCCATGTCTTTTGCCTTCTATAACGATATATTTATCTTTAAATAACAAATACATACTAGAAAACTTATTTTTTATAACTTCTTTGAACATACGGCCCATTTCCTCAGCTAAAGATGAAACACATCTTTACCGAACGTGCAAAAGACAAAGACACTACAACGACAAATTTCTTTCAAGATGTGCTATTCTATATGCAATAAAATATTTGTAATAGGTAAGCTTCGGAATAAAAACAAACCTGTTTTGACTTAAATGAACTCTCATTTAAGTCCCAACACCGTTATATTCCTCTCTCAACTATGGCAAATATTTTTAAGGTCACACTCAATTTAAATATCGATAGAACTCCACTATAGGTTATGTCAGGTAAGTTTATAGTTATTAAACAACCATGCCAACTTATGGTTATTTCCTACCTGTGTCCTCTCACTAATTATCACTCTTCTTTAGGTGTCTAATACGTCCCGTAAGAACCAAACTAAACTAAGATTAAAGTATAAATTTACTTCCATTAAAATATACAATCTGCTATTCCATTATCCATTCTTTTTTTACATAAAGAAAGTTTGTTTCCTATTTTCATATGCCAGGTTCCTGTTATGTAAATAACTAAGCCAAATAATTAACTAGGTGTCACCATTTAAAGTACCATCCTTAGCATGACATAACATCCTAACAGTGATGTCCAACACATCTTCCTACCTAGGCTCGACATGATAAAGGTAAAGACTTGAAATCAATAGGTAGGCATACTGAGTATTACTATCACTCGAGTTTTAGTTTTGTTTTAAGAAATAAAACCAGCATCACTTGTAGGGTTTGAAACCTTTGATGCTTTTGTTATTCAACTAGAGTTCCAAGCAGATATAAACACTCAAAGATTGCTAGTTTATTCTCTAATGAAAAGGTTTTCTATTTAATAGCACACCATAGTTTTTTCCAGCAATCTTAGAGACATATGAGCATTTTGACAAAATACATCAAGAGATTAAGCTAAACATAACTTCCCTCATTGAATCTATTTCTATTCAAGCTAAAGTTCTAAATTCATTGTATCGAACCAAATTGAAGGAACAACCTCTTCAAAATTTACCTAGTAGTCTGGTGATGGTTTTTGTAGAGAACCTTCAAGCCACCCAACTTATTTTCTTTTCTCTCCTCTTTTTCATTGGTAGTCTTGTAAACATTTCCCTTGAGAGGCTTCCCCTAAAACCAACTTATTTCTTTCTTCTCCAAGATGACGACTCTCTCCTTTTGTTGGTTATTTCTACTGGTTCATTTTAGAAAAATACTGATTTTTATCATGTCCACCACTTTGCACGTCATCCAATTCCTTTGAAGCATGATTGAGAAAGATAGATCTCCAACATATCTTAAATAAAACTTCATCATACAATGCCCCTATTAACATTATCAAAATCAAACATTTATTATTTTCCTATTATTTTGGTTCGTAGCTTAGCTACAAGCTCCACTTAACATAAGATAATTTAACAATTACCATGCCCAACTCGTTAAGTTTACCTCAAACATTTTGACATAATTTCTTTCGATGGGAAGCAAAACAAGATTCCTTGCCAAGGAATCATTAAATAAATCAAAATTTACTTTTATTTTTCCAAAATATTGATACCAATCAAAGATAAATTCCCTTTTAAAGAAATTAAGGAAACAAAAAGCTCCATCATTCCTCCTTTACTATAAATCATTTCTTTATATAAAACCAAATTCTAATTAAAATAAGGTATTCACATCACAAACAAATTTCAACAAAGCTTGGTATGTTCTTACTTAGTTTCTTGATATACAAACATTCCGTTCTCGATGGCTAATTCATTCTTCCACCCAAGAGAAAACCTATTTTTGTAAAAGTACAAATCTATCAGCAACATCATATGCTTCCATAAAATATAGGTTTTATAACACTTAAACAATAAATAATCAGACATTTCATTGACAAGATATGTCATTCTTTTATATATATATATATATATATATATATATATATATATATATATATATATATATATATATATATCTTGTAGAAAACAAAACATAAAATATCAAGTCTTCCCATCCCTATATCATATTAGTTCTCAAATCCTTTACCCGGATAAGTTTGCCAAGGGAGGTTCATGACATCCTTTCCCCCTTAGGCTAAACATAGTCCTCTTGTGTTTCATCATAGTCCAAAAATTAAATAATAGTTTACAACTCAATATCAAACAAATATGGAAAGTGTTTCTACATGTCTATCACTTTCTCCCAAGTGGTATTTCTCTTAGAGTAACGGTCCCATTGGACCTTACATTGCTCCAATATCTCTTTCCTTATTTATTTGGATCGAAACTCAAGGATCTATGATATTTTCTAAACATGATTAGGGTTATAAATGTATTTCCTAAGCAAGGATATATGAAAGAGTTATCATATCGACAACATATTTATCCTAGGAAACCCTAAAGAAAAATCCAGCTTCTAAATTTGTTTCCTTTATTAAGATCATAAATCATTTGGTCCATACGTTGGGTAAAAACAACCCATATTACCTTTACTTCCAACTAAGGAGTTCCACAATATTTATGACTTCATAATATGAATTATTCATTCAATTCATATGTACAACATACCCATATCTAAATTCAAAAGCAACTCATAGTGCCTTCACTATCCACATAAGAATTCCAAATTCTTTATGGAAAGTAACTTGAACTTGTCCTATTCTAATAAATACCAATTGGATTCGAATTTTAGATTCCATATTCCTAAGTCATTATCACAAATAAGAACATATAAAGTATCCTTTCACACTTTAACTAAAAGCAAATATTTTATTTCTTTGCATAAAAACAATCAACGCAATCTAGAACATATTTAGTGATACTTAAATCAATACCCTGCAATTTTCTAAACATATACTCTATTCTTTCAAAGATATTATTTCGAACAAAACCAAAATTTCTTTGCAAATCGAGATTCCACATATCATAACCAAAGAATTCCAATCAACCTCTAGTGTTCATTATCATACAGAGTCTTTACATAGAAGTTGAAAATCCTACAACCATATAAGCACAAATCAATCCATTTCTTTTAATGAAACAACTAATAAATTAATTCCAGGCCTTTCGCCTTCTACAATGATGTATTTATCTTTAAATAAAAAATACATTATAGAAAACTTAATATTAAAAATTATTTGAACAAACGACCCGTTTCCTCAGGTAAAGATGAAACACATATTTCTTGGATGTGCAAATGATAAATACTCTACAGTGGTAGATTTCTTTCAAGGTTTCCTATTCTCTATGCAATAAAAAATTTGTAATAGGTAAGCTTTGAAATCAAAACAAACCTATTTTGACTTAAATGAACTCTCATTTAAGTACCAACACCATTCTATTCCTCCCTCAACTATGGCCAATTTTGTTTTTAAGGTCACACTTAATTTAAATATAGAGAGAACTCCACTACATGTTGTGTCAGGTAAGTTTATAGTTATTAAAAAACCATGCTAACATATGGTAATTTCCTACATGTGTCCTCCAACTGATTATCACCCTTATTTAGGCATCTAATACGTCTAGTAAGAAACAAACTAAACTAAGATTAAAGTATAACTTCATTTCCATTAAAACATACAACCATCTATTCCATTACCCACTCTTTTTTTCATAAAGGAAGTTTTTTTCCTATCTTCATATACCAGGCTCTTGCTATGTAAATAACTAAGCCAAATAATTAACTAGGTGTCATCATTTAAAGTACCATCCTTGGCACGACGTAACATCCTAATAACGATGTCCAACACATCTTCCTACCCAAGCTCAATATGATAAAGTTAAAGTCTTGAACTCAATAGGTAGGCATGTTGAGTATTACTTTCACCTGAGTTTCAATTTTTTTTTAAACTAGCAGCACTTGCAGGGGTTGAAACCTTCACTGCTTTCGTTAGTCAACCAAATTTCCAAGCAGATATAAACACTCAAAGGGTACAAGTTCATTCTCTAATGACAATTTATTCTATTTAATAGAATACCATAGTTTTTTTCCAACGATCTCAGGTACATATGAGCATTTTGATGAAACACATATAGAGAGATTAAACCAAACATAACTTCCCTCACTAAATTCATTTCGACTCAAGCCAAAGTTCTAAATTCATTGTATTGAGCCAAAACAAAGGAACAACCTCTTCAAAATTTACTAGGTAGTCTCATGACAATTTTTGTAGAGAACCTTCAAGCCACCCAACTTTTTTTCTTTTCTCTCCTATTTTCCACTAGCAGTTTTGTAACAATTCCCCTTGAGAGCCTTCCCCAAAAACCAAACTTGTTTCTTTCTTCTCCAAGATGACGACTCTCCCCTTTTACTGCCCGTTTCTAATGGTTCATTTTAGAAAAACAATGAATGTTATCCTATTCACCACTTTGCACATCGTCCACTTCCTTTGAAGCACAATCGAGCAAGATAGATCTCCAACATACCTTAAATAAAACTTCATCATTCAATCCCCCTATTAACATTATCAAAATCAAACATTTTTTTTTTCCTATTATTTTGGTTCATAGCTTAGCTACAAGATCCACTAAACATAAGATAGTTTAACAACTACCATGGCCAAGTCATTAAATTTACCTCAAACATTTTGACATAATCTTTTTCAATGGGAAGCAAAACAAGATTTCTTACAAAGGAATCATTAAATAAATCAGAATTTGCTTTTATTTTTTCGAAATATTGATACCAATCAAAGATAAATTCCCTTTTAAATAAATGAAGGAAACAACAAGCTCCATCATTCCTCCTTTACTATGAATCATTTCTTTATATAAAACCAAATTCTAATTAAAATAAGGTATTCACATCGCAAACAAATTTCAATAAAGCTTGGTATATTATTACTAAATTTCTTGATATACAACTACATAACAAAAACATTCCATTCTTGGTGGCTATTTCATTCTTCCACTCAATAGAAAACCTATTTCTACAAAAGTGCAAATCTATTAGTAGCATCATATTCTTCCATAAAATATAGGTTGTGCATTACTTAAACAAGAAACAATCAGTCATTCAATTGACAAGATACGTCACACTCTTTTATAATATATATCCTACAGAAAACAAAACATGAAATATCAAGTCTTCCCATCCATGTATCATAGTAGTTCCCATATCCTTTATGTGGTTAAGTTTACCAAGGAAGGGTCATGATACCATTATAATTTTTCCTAGATTACATCTCTTTCTCTAAGATTCCAATTACATTATAATCATAATTAATATGAAACCCTGATAGACACATGATAGAATCCTTTCTATCCTTAACCTTGTTCATTGAATTCCTTGAGCTCCATTGAGAGGTAGTTGGAGTAAGGGATCAAGACAACTCCTTAATATGATAATGCATTCCTAAATGCTTATTTCATATTCAATGCATCCAATAAAAACATATAGAAAGTAAACAAGCTAGATATATTTTTTTCTTTATCAATTACATCAAGTATATATACAGAAATAATCCTTTACATTTCTATCTATTTTAAAACCAATTACATAAAGAAAATCTATAAATTTCTTTATTCAAATGGACTCCACGCCCAATTTGATTTTCCATAATTTTAATATAAATAATACTTATAAGGAAACCCCATAATTTCCTTATTAAAGTTGGACTCCATGTCCAATTTAATCTTCATTCTTTTTTCATAAACAAATATAAAACTCCCTTTTGTATCCTAAATTAAAAAAAAAACAACTAAGTTTCTCTTTTAACATAATATAAAATAATACATATAAGAAAATCCTATTATTTCCTTATATCAAATATTTCCCCCACTCTTTAAATATTTCCATATTAAAATCAAAGAAGAATATCCACTACAAAACTATTATTAAGCATTCACTTAGCAACAAAACAATTTACCCATCTAAAGACCATTTTAATAAAACATTATATTGCTCTTTCTCTAAACAAATAAAACCTTTACATTTTAACAAATAATTTCCTATTAATCATTTTAATATCTTAAAATAAATACTCATTGAATAACGAAATTAAATACCCTAATCATATACTACCAAAGCAAAAAGCTTCAGATGCAACCTTAATATTTGTATGGATTTAAAGTAGGTAACATTCAAATTAGAAATCAACCTCTTTTAAAACTATATTTAAACCTAGAAATCGATTATAAATCTTACTACAGTTTAGTTCCAAAAATAAAGAGTCAATGGTTTTGGATTTATATAGGGTGAAATAAAATACTATGCCCTATATCAAAGAAGAGAAAGCATTACTATATCTTTAACAAAACAATAATTTTATTCTATTAAAAATAATAAATAACAAGCACTCTAAAAACAATAGAGCCAATTAACATCTATAATTCAAAATACAACTCATGAGCGCTACATGCAAGATACCAAATTAAACAAAAACCAAATATTAAAGGTTCTTAAACCTTTAAGCTTGCAAAAATAGACATTATCACAACACGATAAACATATATTGAATGGAAAAATACAAAGTTATTGTGTTCTTTCTAATAGGGAAAAAAAATCAAGCTCACTTAGCGCAAAAATATTTTCAAAGCAAAACTAAAAAATTCCAAGCCAACAACAACATTCATCAAAATAATCCTCAAAAATGATGGTTCCAAAAATCACAAAACGATTTACTTGGATTAAAGCATTTCAAAGACAATAATGGTAATCACAACTAAAAATAAAGGAACATAGGCATCAAACACCATCTCCACTGGCCAGACACCCATGATAGGTCACATGACACTTCAAAACTAGAAAACCTCAGGATTTGAACAAAAACCCAAATATCAAAAGAAGATACGTCTACACTACTAGTTAATCTCATATGGAGATATGGAAAACATATTTTAAGTTTATGGTTCAGAGAAAGCATTAAAAATATTAAAGGTTTCTAAAGTTCACCAAACACACCTTCTACGTCAACTTAAACCACATTAGCTCTATTAAGATCAAAGCAATAGCTTTAATTACCAGTCAGCATTACGTTTCAAACATACCTTTCTTAACTAGCTATTAAATAAATGGAAGTAGTGAAGGAATCCTCCCTTCTGTTAGATTTTGGTGATGTATGTTAATGGAGATGCAACCACAAGATGTAAAATATGTAGGCTATGGTAAGTATATGATAATGGTACTTAAATATGTAGGAAAATAAGAGAATAGACTTCTACAATAACTTAGTAAAATACCATTAATGAAAGCTCACAAAAATAGTACAATGCAATATAATGGAGGACTATGAACACTCCTAAAATTTTATAATGAAGATCTACATTGTACCTACTCACTACTCTATAGTAACTTTGTCTCTCACACACTCACTCTATCTCTATATATGTTTCTAAAGGTACATATATAGGAAGATAAGTTCCTTGGGCTTTACTCTACCTATTCCTATGACTCATGTACATGTGGACTACATGCACATTTACATCATTGCACATTCTAACACTTGTACATTTATTACTTCTTCCCCAAGTAACTACTTAATATAAGATAAAATCCTAATCTAATAATGTACCCAAGGTGGTACATTGACATGTACCAAATAATGTAATATACTCTAACACCCCCTTGTATTACATTATTTGGGTATTGAAGACTTTAGTCTTCAATATGGATCTTCATCTATTTGGAACTTGTGCTCTCCTTCTTTGATGTTTGTATCCTGTTCAAGCAAGTAGTTAGTGTCTTCATAAAATATCATCTTTTCTGAGAGAGCTTTAACTTCATGTTCCTCTATAGGTTCTTCCAGTTCTTGAATCTCAGGGATCTCCCAAGCCAAGTGTCCTTTTTTATTCTCTTCTCGATATTGCAATTGAGGATATTTGTATTGATTTTGGGAAGGATATGGATGCTAAAATTATTGTTGATGTGGACTATACTGATTCTGATATTATCTTGGTTGGAATGCCCTATTTGATTGGCTTCCATAGTTTGTATGATTTCCCTCGATTCTGACTTCTAGGATTGAATTTACAGTAATTAGTGCTATGTCCTTTTCTCATGCATACATGATAATATCTGTTATTCCATGGTTTTCATCCTTTCAAGGTTGAGGCAACATTTTCCTGTGGAGTATCTTTTGAAACTAATGCATTGTTAGTCATTTCATATTTAACTGTATTTTCCACTTTGTATTCTTGAAGAATATTGACTAACTCATTAAAGGAAGTATCTTTACTTAGAATTTGTAAAGATGTAACCAAATGTTTGTAGTTTTTTGGAAGTGCTCTCATAGTTACTTGAACAAGAAACTTATCTTCAACCTTTTCTCCTAAGGTTAATAATTTTCCATTTATATCTGCTACCTTCCTTAGGAATAGTTCTATACTTTCACCACTATTCATTTTCAAGGAATGTAATTGAGTTTGAAGATTTAAGATAGTGGCTTTGTTCTTCCCTTCAAATATCTTGGCTAAAGCTTTCCAAGCATCTGTAGAAGTTGTTGTTGAACTAATGTAAGGTTGTATTTCATCTATAATTGCAAAGGTGATTATCATGAGGGCCTTTGCATCATTTTCTTCATACTTCTGAATCTCTACCTCACTTGTAGGTTTAGCCATTGTTCCTTGGACAATGTCCCAAAGTTTTTCAACTATTAGAATTACCTTCACTTTGTTTTTCCATGAGGAGTAATTTGGTCCTTTGAGTAGTTGAGATTATGTAAGAATGAATTTGTTTGTTGTCATGATAATAGTTGTAGACTACCTTATAACTCCCTAGTTTAGAGTATGTGAACCAATTTGATAAAACCTATCCAAGACTTAGGTTTTGTAGGATTCCTTATGTCTCCCAAGTGATTTAATTAATCTAAGGTTTTGATAAAGTGCTTGATAGTAGACTTAGCTTTTAGGTTTACTTTGAGTTGAATCCCTTTTGACTCCCTAATGGTTTGATGATATAATGTTCAACTCCTAATTTCCTTTCTCCTTATGCACTTTTCAATTTGATGAAGTTCTCTATGGTTGGATTTCTTTTGTCCCTTTAATGTGACTATGGGACAAGTATAAGTAAATAATTCCAACTCTTTTAAGTAAGCAATAATTTTGCTTCTTTATCCTTTAATAACCAATAGTTTGATTTTCTAAATTCCAATAAACTATGTTTGATGTAGTATTCCTTATAACTCCCTAATTTGGAATATTAGAAATTAATAATATTTGCAATATAATAAAGTTTTGATTTTCCAAGTAGAAACCCTTATATCTCCTATGGTATTTAATTGCAAATATTAAAATACTTGTATTTCAACTAAAGTGATTTGAAATACTATGTACTCCTTTGATATGCTTTCAAATGTATTAAGGTTGATTTTGCTAAAACTCCCAACGTAAATGATGAATGAACTTCAACCTTAAGTTATACACCTTATCACTCCTTAATTAAAGCAATTTTAATTAAGGTAAAACCTTACCTCTATAATGTTGTAACCTTCTGAATAGTGGGTGTTGTATTCCTTTGATGGTGGATGTATGACAATGATGGCAGCATGTATGCTATCAGGATTTAATGCTCCTTTGACTCCTTTTCAACTCCTTGGATATTCACTCTTAAACATACCTTGATCTTGCTCTTAATCCCACTTAGATGTCCCTTGACTTCTCTGCATTCAATGCATGCTCAGAATGCGCTTCCTCCTCTATGAGTGTTCTTACTTTTTATGGCTATAAATGTGCTTCCCTTGTCTTTAAATGAGTTCCAAGTGGCATGAGGTATTACCAAGATCCTTCTATCTCCTCTTTCAGTGGCACTAGTCTTTGAAGAGTGTTAGACCATGTGACGTATGTTGAATACCTTCTTGGGCGTTAAGACTATGATGGAAGGCATTACTCAGATGAGCACCTTTCTCTTGAGTATTAGAGATAATAGGGTGAATATGCCCTTTGTGCCAAGTGGCACAAGATGCTTGGGCTCCATGTTGCAAGTGGTGCTCAGATTTCATGCATGTAGACCTCCTTCCAATATCTCTTTCTTTGTGTACTTCTTGCCCACAAACGCCTTTAGTAACTTGTCTTCTATGCCTTCTTTCCAAGTGAACAATGATGCTATGAGGGTGGATCCAGCTAAGATGTATCAAGGGTGCTACAATGGAGGTTCTATGGCTCTCCGATGATGGCTTTAGGTGCTTCATTTTAGCTGGTGGTTCGTCTAAGTCGAACCTTGGGTAATGCACCTTGTAACTACATCTTTAGCACTATTCCTTCTTTGTTGATATACAATAGATGATAGCCACTTTATGTAGACCCTACTATCCCTCTTATGTGGATATGTGTTGGATAACAAGCTCCTTACGTTGGCTTAATGCTTGTAGGTAACTGCTATTATGGGTACTCAATTCGATGGTGAATATGGTGCCTTTTAGACACCTTGAGACTTGATTGATGTGAGCCCTCCATTGGCTCTCTTCTCTTACTCAGAATCTACCCCTTTACTAGCTAGAATGGCCACTTGAAAATTATGTATTGATGGCCATTGTAATACCTTTTAGAGGCTATATCATTTGTCCTTCTCTTGCTGTTCTAAAGGACAAGAATGGTGTTTTTGCAATGTAAATAGTTAAGATAGTGTACCTTAACTTGCACCAAGGTTTTAGACCGAATGTCTCCTTTTTCAAGCTCTCTAACTTCTCTAATAAGGTGGCTTCCTGAGAGAAAATTATGTTGCCTTCCTTACTAGACAACACTGACCTTCTAACTCACTTTACTTGGATAACTTAGTAACAATGAATCCAAGCTCTTCACCATGCAACTAATATGCTATTTGAGAGGTTTAACTTTGCACTAATGTTCACTTTAACTAAAATCCTTAGTGAACTTTGAATAACTAATATAGTGCAATAATGAACTCTCAAAGTAACTCGAAGTATGCACTAATTTTCACTACAACTAAAAATACTTAGTGCATCTTAAGAAACTCTTTAAGAACAACTAGTATAGTGCAATATTGATCTCACCTTATTACTCCTACAAATGAACCTTAAATCATGCACTAGTAATTGCTCCTAAATGCACTATAATCTCTGCAACTTAATGAAGTCTTCTTTGCTGTAACTAGATAATAGGAAGATGATATTTTTCTTTCTATTGAAATATATCTAACTCCTATTTTAATGTGCAGGTATATAAACCTTAAAAGAAAATTTCTTCTACACTCCCTTGAAGACTTTAAAATGCAACCTTCTCCTTGCAACTTTAACTCTGATATGGTGCTTAATGAAACTTAATAATGAACTAAGTAACTTAATGTTCAATGATGAACCTATTGCACCAAAGTTGCTTACCTTAACAAACTCTATAGATGAAGGATTGCAAGGTGATTAGATTCACCTTATTGTTACCTTTTACTGGATGGACTTGCAACTCTTCTTGGTTGTCTGAAAAAACTCTTTAGCTCACCTATTTGCAGCTATGAAACCCTCTAACTTTCTACCCTAAAACTATAGTAGGTGACTTCAACTCTCCTTCAAAATGCACTTTGTAAATCTAAAGTTTGATGCTGCCCAACTTGTTACTTTCTTTCTATCCTCAAATATGAAATATTTTAGATTGTAAAGTAGTCAATCTCTCTACTGAAATGTTGTCCTTGAATCTCAAAATTTTGGTAGGGAACTCCTCCAAATCGTAGCTGAGATTTTCCTTCAAGAACCCTTCAATATTCTGTTGTAGATTCAACAAACCCCTATCTCCTTTCTCTGAATGAGCCTTCTAGCCTTCAAAGGTAATCTTCAAACCTTTCAGGTTTGGTAGTAATGTTTGGCTCCTTTCTCCTTCAGTCTCCTTGTCAAATTCTGACTTCAATCTAGGCCTTCTTCTCAAGAATCTAAAAGTCTTGAGGTCTTCACCAATCTCCTCCAAAATTTGGCAAGCTTCTTGCCAAATCTATCTTCGTTTGGGCTTGTTGTTGGATGGCGATAATTGTCCCAAAATATTCCTTTATCAAGAACTTCTCCTTGGTGGTAAATTTCTCCAATGAGTTCTCCTAGGAACTCCTTTAATGGCCTTCTTTGAATCTCCTTCAATGTGGCTCACCAAGCCTTCTCCTTGTTTCTCCTTGAGACCTCTTCTCTAGGGTCTTCTCTCTCATAGCTTCTCTGGTCTTCCCAATGAGACCTTTCCTTCAACCTTCTACTATGGAAGTGTTGGCAATGAGATCTCCTTCCTGGATATCTAAAATCTTGTACTACTAGAATCTGGAATGGGACTTGTTGCTTGTCCTTCTTTAGTCTTCTATCTTCCTAAACTGGAAGTTCTTCAATGGGACCTCTTGTAGGTATTTTTTAGCTTCTTGAGCTATTTTATCCTTTTGCAATATGTAGGCTTCAATATTCAATGGAGATCACCAATCTCCAATCTTCTCCTAGACTCATCTCTAGAGTCTCTTCTTCCTTGAGTCTACAATAAGGTTGCTATGGCATTTTTCTCTCTTCTATAATCTGCAGGTCTGCAACTCTTGTAATGGGACCTTTTCTTAGGTCTCTAAAATATTCAGTCTTCTACTTGTTGTTGCAAGTGCTGGAATGATTCTAATGAAGATATTCTTCCTAGCGCTATGTAGGAAGCTTCCCAAATTTCTTTGAATCTCCTTTTCCTACAACAAGATGTTAGAAACTGGAATGGAAGAATCTATAATTCTGGAGATAATGAACTTCACTAGTTGATTTTTCAATCTAGTGGAATTAACGTTGAGTCCTAGTCTTCACAAGTTTTTTTGCAACTCTATGGAAAGACTCTAGCCACCTGCAATCTCAAAAATTTTGGAACTGATATTTTTGAACTCCTCTCAATCTCTCTTTGTGGCTCTCCCTATTTCCTATCGATCTACCATGTGCTTTGATACCATTGTTAGATTTTGGTGATGTATATTAATGGAGATGCAACCACAAGATGTAAAATATGCAGGCTATGGTAAGTATATGATAATGGTACTTAAATATGCAAGAAAATAAGAGAATAGACTTCTGCAATAACTTAGTAAAATACCATTAATGAAAGCTCATAAAAATAGTACAATGCAATATAATGGAGGACTATGAACACTCCAGAATTTTTACAATGAAGATCTACATTGTACCTACTCACTACTCTATAGTAACTTTATCTCTCTCACACACTCTCTATATCTATTCTATAGCTCAAGGTCCATATATATAGGAAGATAAGTTCCTTGGGCTTTACTCTACCTATTCCTATGACTCATGTACATGTGGACTACATGCACATTTACATCATTGCACATTCTAACACTTGTGCATTTATTACTTCTTCCCCAAGTAACTACTTAACATAAGATAAAATCCTAATCTAATAATGTACCCAAGGTGGTACATTGACATGTACCAAATAATGTAATATACTCTAACACCTTTTATAGTCCAACCATGGTGCTTCCAAAAATGACTACCTCTATGCTGGTGTATCTTGCAGAGCCTTTGTCCTACTCCCTGTTGAGTTTTCTCATTATTTCTATTCAAGAACCAGATGGTATTGTCCCTAACCATTTTCTTTAATTTTTTATTAAAGTGAAGGAAAATAACATGATGGTCCCAACTGTCCATCCACATCCTTCCTCAAAAAAATAAAACATTTCCATGCACTCCTCATGCGATGTCAAATAAGGTAAAACAAATACCATCATGATTTTATTTTATTTTATTTTTAATTCCTTTTTACTAACAAAGCATAAGGATCGATTAAATCACCTTCCAATAATTTAATCAATGACCAATATTAATATCAAACATTAACATATTAATATGATTTTTAATATAATTCTTTTAATTATATCAAAAGAAATGCTTATCCTATCCATTCATGCATCATTCCCATAAGATAAACATTACTCAAACACAAACAAACAAAAAGAAGTAATACACCACCATTCCTATTGCCCATATCCTTAAGTAAAAGAGTTTATGATAACTTCTAGGTTATCAAATTTTTCTATGGATGGATTCAATTGATGGTGATTACCTCCAAACACACCAATATGAATGAAACTATATGCGGGTAAATCCTACCTTGGAGTTGTTGTCAATTAACCTGACCATCATTTCCCTTATTTCGGTCTCTCGTTCCTGATGGCCAACTTCCTCATCCACCTACAAGAGTACCTAGTCCTACAAACATGCATAAAATTAGTAGTACCATATCCTCATATAATATAATCAAAACAACAAATGCATATAACCATCCAAATGCATCAAAATCTAAGCATTAAATAATCACATATCAAAACATAATCCATATCATAAATGAGTCCTACCAAGGTGGTGTGACAAGTATTCAGATCTCTTACCCCTAAATATAATCATGTTGCAATAATGTTTTATAGGAGTAAATATTTGTCTACACTTGAATTTGATTATCTAGTTGGTTTTCTTATGTCACATGAGGAAAGACTAAGAGAAACCAATAAAGAAAATGAGGAGAATGATTTTAATTCTAAATTAAAAATTTATGAGAATTATGAAGCTAGTCCAAGCACATGGAAGAGGAATAAATCATAATTACTCAAGAGGCAGAGGAGGAAGAGGAAGAGGAAGAGGAGTTGCTGCTAGAAGATGACATGAAAGGGCTAGTCAAAAAGAGTTGAATGCTACAATTATCATAAAATGGGTCACATTACACAAGATTTTAGAGTGAATACCACAAATGGATATAGAAGATTCCACTATGTACATGAGAATGAAGTTGCATAAGGTAATTTGTTTTTGACTAGTGACATGGCTAAAAAAAATAGTCAAGAAGTTTGGTATCGAGAATCTGGTTGCTCTAACCACATGACTAGAAAGAAACTGTTGTTTGCTGATGTAAATGAGAAATTCAATACCAAGATCATTCTTGGGAATAATACTTTAGATGTGCCTGCAAAAGGCACCATGAGATTGGCACTGAAGAAGGTACAAATAAAGTTAATGATATATACTATGCTCCCAATTTGAAGAATAATTTGTTGAATGTTGGACAACTTGTAGAAAAAATTATAAATTTGTGTTTGATAACAATGAATGTATCATTTATGATAAGAATAATAGGAATGGTATGGTCACCATTATTCCTATGAAAAAGAACTGAATGTTTCCTTTGATGTTTGGAGGAAAATGGAGTATGAACATTGTACACATGGTACTTGAAGATAAAAATTGGCTGTGACATCTCAAATTTGGACACTTGAATTTAAAAAGTCTAGATTTTTTTGTCTTCACAAGATATGGTAAAAGGACTACCTAAGGTTGGAGAGCACACATATGTGTGTGAAGCATGTGTGATTGAAAAAATACAAGGAAGGAGTTTCCAAAAGAAAAAGTATTGCGGGCCTCATACCCACTCCAACTTGTATATTCTGCTATTTGTGGACCTATGCAAACACAAAGTTTGGGTAAGTATTCATACTTTCTCACATTCATTGATGATTTTTCAAGGAAGTGTTGGGTATGTTTTTTGAAATATAAGGATGAAGCTTTTGGCATGTTCAAGAATTTGAAAGTATTGGTTGAGAATTAAAGTGGATATAAAATAAAGTCTTTGAGAACTGACCATGGAGGATAATTTTATTCAAATGAGTTCCATAACTTTTGCAAACAATATGGTATCAAGAGGAAAATCACTACCGTCTATACACCACAAAAAAATGGGGTAGCTAAGAGAGAAATAAAATCGTTGTAGAAATGGTAAGAAGCATGTTGAAGACAAAAGGTTTGAGCAATTCTTAGTGATATTATGTAGTTGATACAATAATGTAGATTCTTAATAGATGCTCTATTAGAGTACTACACAAGAAGACTCCACATGAAGCATGGTATGGAATAAAATCCATTATAGGTCATTTGAGAGTTTTTGGTTGTCTTGCATATGCACATGTGAATGATGAAGTGAGAAAGAAGTTGGATCCCAAGAGTGAGCCATGCTTCTTGTGTGATATTCTAAAATAGGTAAGGCATATAGACTGTATAATCCAAAAACTCATAAGTTTGTAGTCTCTAAAGATGCAATTTTTTATGAAGGGAGAGTGGACAGTCATAAAACATTTACAGATAAAATATTTGATGTTTAAGAAGATAATATAGTTGGGGGACAACCTTCAAATTTGTCCTCTACTCCTTCAAGCCCACCTAGCATCCCATCAACAAGTTCCAAGGAGACTACACCAAGTTCAAGAACAAGCAACCCATTTACAAGTCCCACTATTGAGTGGTGTTTTCACCCAATTGTGAAAGCACACTCTCCGATAGGATCTGAGTCCCAAAATCCTCTACTTGCAAAGAAAGTAATTTCTCCAAGGTTCCTCTTATGTTGATTCTAAAACACCAATGATGTTGCTCACTGTAAATGCAGGGAATACCTTAGGGTTGCAAGTGGATGTTAACAAGGGGCACTGTAGTTCACTTTAATTTGGATTTGCAATGGACTCTGAGCTTTGATGGGTTTTCAATTATTTATTTAAATGACTGAAATTAAAATACAAAAAATAAATACAGGTTTAAAAATAAAAATAAAAGCAAATGAATATGCAACTAAGCTACGTCCAGAGTATTGCCATCTTGATTGATAAAACCGAAGACAATGAGGTTTACGCATGCAACCCAACCTCTCGAACCTGCAAATTCGCACAATTCGGATAAGCCGGTGCGGGTTTCTAGGGTTTCTACTATAGTTTCAGATTTAGGCATTTGCATGAAGCAACCAAGAACACTTGCATTCAACTTCACCTATAAGCCTAGAAATCTGAAAGGGAAAGATAACACATTGAATCATGCATGCAAAAATGACTCCTTTCTCATCAATGAAATGCCAACTCTCTGTATTTCTGCATTAAAATGATGTATCAATTACAATTACATAATGTTCCAGGTTTTACAAATCCAGAACAAATGAAGGAAATTGCCCGGTGCGAGGCCCAGAATGGCATGAAGCCCTTGTCTCTGCAACTCTGCAAGCAGCAATTTCCAACCCTATCTTCAATCTGCACTTCTGGCTTTATACTGTCTGGCGCGGCTCTCCGGTTCTCCCTGTGTCGCTTTGTTTCACCTTCCAGCATGTGACCTTTCAAATCCCTGCCTTTTCGATGCTTTTGTTCCATGTTCGATTCTGAAACGTTCGAAATCTACCGCTGCATGTAACGCCTCTGTAGCTCTGACACCTGTATGCCACGTGTCTCATGTTTTTTGTGCCTTCTGTAATGTCTTCCCATGCAAAACATGACAAAATAGCATGCAACCCGTTCACCTTCTTGGCCGCGAAAATGAGACATGTCGCGATATCATGACATTTTTCTGCTTCGGGCCATCTCCTCACCACCTGTCGCGAAATCGTGACACTTTTCCGTTTCGTACCCTCTCGCTATTGCTTGTCGCGAAATCGCGACCATTTTCTCTTTCGGACCTTCTTTCCGCAAACTGTCGCGATTTCGCTATCGTTTTCTGTTTTGGGCCTTCTCACCGCAAACTGTCACGATTTTGCTACCATTTTGACTCTGCACTCCCTTGCGCTCAATGCTGTCACGATTTCGCTACCATTTTCCATTTTCGTACACTTGCTAATTTTTCATCGCAAAATCGCTACACTACCTCCATCCGTACTACGTTGCTTCGGAGCCGCGAAACTGCGACCTGTTGCGATTTCGTGACGCCTTTTCGCTTCATTCCCCTTTGCTACTTTCTGTCACGATTTCGCGACCATTTCTGTGCATTATGCTTTCTGGTTGATCTTGTCGCGATTTCGCGACCATTTTGGCCTTTTGCCCTGTTTGACTGGTTCCTGTCACGATATCGCGACATTTTCTTGCTTTATGCTCTTTGACCTCTTTTTATCGTGATATCGTGACATTTTTTTGCTTTGTGCCCTTTGACCAGTTTGACCCATGATTTTGTGACGCATCGTGATATCGCTACGCTTTTCCATTTTGCCTTTCTCTCTCCTGCCTGTCCGCGACGGAGTGACATGTCACGATTTCACGACACTTTTTTGTCTTCATTTTCTCTCTCCTCTTTCTGACGCGACAGAGCAACATGTCGCAAAATCACTACGCTATTTTCATCCGTACAACTTCTACAGCAACATGTCGCGATTTCGCGACACTTTTTCATTCTGGTAGCGACGGAGCAACATGTCGCGATATCGCGACGTTTTTTCAATTTCGACAGCGACGGAGCAACATGTCGCGATTTCGCGACACTTTTCCTATTTTGGCCGTGACGGAGCAACCTGTCACGATTTCGCGACACTTTCTGTTTTTCGGCAGCGATGACGCGACATGTCACGATATCGCGACAATTTTCATGTTTGCCTTTCTCTCTCCTACCTGGCCGCGACGGAGTGACATGTCACGATTTTGCGACACCTTTTCATTTTTTCCAGCGACATGTCATGATTTCGTGACACCTTTTCATTTTTGCCAGCGACATGTCACGATTTCGTGACACCTTTTCATTTTTGCCAGCGACATGTCACGATTTTGCGACACCTTTTCATTTTTGCCAGCGACATGTCACGATTTCGTGACACCTTTTCAATTTTCCAGTGACATGTCACGATATCGCGACGTTTTTCTATTTTTCGGTAGCGATGGTGCGACAGGTCGCGATTTCGCGACACTTTCAACACATGCATTTTTTCTCTTTTCTTCATTTTTAGCATCTGGGTCCCTGAGATTTCTTCTGCAAGCCTGCAAAAAAGGTGGGTCCCCAATTTTGGGGTGTGTTGTGGATTAGCCACAACAAATGGCGACTCTGCTGTAACATGCTCTTGAGCATTTTTAGTAAGAACCCAACCTGAAACATACCACAAACTCGAAAACATGTGTTAGCACATAAGAAATACAAACAAATGCCCAAAGATCAGAAGTACATGAATCATTATAATCATCAAGTATTAGATCAGTGTGTGCAATGGATTTCTTTTCCTATCGTTTAAAATTGATCCACACTCCATTGTCAGTTTTGCATGAATGCATATGTGAGATGGTGAATGATTTGTGTACCCTAATGAATATGCTAAGAGATTTTTGCTTTCGTAAAAGGCATAGTCATTCTTCTATTATTATGTACAAGCATTCAAGATTGCCAAACCCTCTTAGGATCCACTAATTAATTACCTTATTATATCCCAAAGTTGGTTATGAGTCCCTACTATCTTGAACCCATGTGCAAGTGAATGTGAAATTAGAACTTTGGGGAATCAGACTCCCAACCAACCGAGATGAGAGTTTAACCCTATCCTTACCATTCTGATTTAAAGTTCATTACCTCACTTTGAGAAAAATAATTAAACCAATTATGGAAGAAATGGTCATGCTAGTCTAACCCTCTAGACAATTAGTGGTCTTGTTTTTTAGGCAAGACATGATGCCATGCATGGGCATATCTAACCCCACAATACAAAACTTATCCTCATTTCTTTGGACCTTGGGGATGACTACCCATCCTTTGCAGAGGACAAGTAGTACAATCCTTACAATCCAAAATAAATATGAGATGGGAAAAATTTATTTTTTTACTTCTTGGACCTTGGGGATGACTACCCATCCTGGCTAGGGACACGTAGTACGATCCTTGCAATCCAAAATTTAGATGAAAAACATTAATTTTGTTGCTTAGACCTTGGGGATGACTACCCATCCTTTGCAGAGGACAAGTAGTACGATCCTTACAATCCAAGATTTTAGATGTAGATGGAAAATATTAATTTTGTTGCTTAGACCTTGGGGATGACTACCCATCCTTTGCAGAGGACAAATAGTACGATCCTTACAATCCAAGATTTACTATGAAATGAGACATAAGAGCTTTGGGGAATCGGATTCTCAACCTAAGCGAGATGGGAATTTATGCCTTATCCTTATTACTCCATGTAGGTCAAATCAAAGTTTTGGGGAATTGGATCCTCAACCTAAGTTCGATGAGGATTTAACCCTATCCTTACTACTACGATTTTAGGCTTTAGGCTCTATGGAAGTGGTCAAAACCACTTGTTTTAAGGATCATGTTGCATAATAGGATAGACATGAAAAGCTTCTTTCGCCCAACCTTTTCTTCCAAGTTAGGTTTTGATCATTTTGCTCAAGATCCTTTTTAATGAATGAGACGTGCTTGATTCTAGATATCTCAAGACTCAGTTTCCAACCTTAGGATTTACTTACATTTATGTTATAACACAACCCTAAGAGGATTTGACATACTTTAATGACATGCACTTAAGATGCATATGCAACTAAGATGAAATGTATGTAAGGTGAGATGGAACATGAATGCATTATCTCTTGAATTGCAAATGAAATGATTTGTCATGCAAAACTGACTCTTTCATGCATCACAAAATCAAACAATATAACTTAAGATGCTTGTGTTACTTGTGGAGCTTTTACAAGACAATTCCAATATTTCATATTCTCCTAACCTTAAGCATAAGTTGACATCTCCATTTTTATTTTTTATTATATATATATATATATATTTATTTTATTATTATTATTTTTTTAAAAATTAACAAAACATGTCAATTGAAATCAAATTCACAACCAAAATCCTAGCTAGACTAACAATCCTAAACAATGAAAACAAAAACTGAAAATCCCCACCAAAACCGAAAGAATAATATCAAAATATCACAACCTAAGGGCCAAAATAATGCTTTAAAATCTGCCCATTAACCGGTAGCATGAAATCTCTCCCTTCTAAGGTTTTTAGCCTGAAGGTATTCTTCCCAATAATCTCCGAAATCTGATATGGGCCTAACCAAAGACAATCAAACTTTTGATGATTCCCTTTTTCCTCATGTCTTTTGTCCCATAGTAATACCAAATCTGAAATTCTGAATGATTTAACTTTGGCCCTTCTGTCAAACCATCTTTTGATAACTTCTTGGTGTTTATTCATGTGATTCATGGCCTCTTCTCTCTTTTCATCAAGGTGTAGCAAATGACTTGACCTGGCTTCAACTTGATCATATGTCCCCAAGTACTCTTGTATGAAATGTAAGGTCTGCAACTTCAAATTTGCAAGAAATATCGGGTCTTGCCCATAGACCAAATGATAGGGAGTATTCCCTATAGATTCTTTCACTCTGGTCCTATCTGCCCAAAGGGCAAACTTCAATTGGCTATGCCAGTCCCGAGGGTTCTTTTCCAGCAATTTCTTGATGGTATTCAACAAATTCTTATTTGAAGATTCGGCCAACCCATTTCCTTGAGGATAATAATTGGATGCAAATTTTAAGTTCACTTTGTTATCATATGCCCAATCTACAAATTGCATAGAAATAAATGCTTTACCATTGTCACTGACAATAGAATTAGGCATTCCAAATCTTGTTATAATATGGTCCTCCTCAAGGAATTTAATTACGTCTGTGGTGGCATGTTTAGTAGGAATCGCTCATCCACCTTGTACGATGAGTCTGTAGCTGTCAATATGAATTTATGAGAATCAGAAGAATTTGGGTTAATAACCCCGATGAAATCCAGTCCCCACTGTGCAAATGGTCTCATTTCAACTACAGGTTGTAGAGGCATGGCTGCATTTCTCTCTCTATTGGTAGCCACTTGACAGATATGACAAGATCGTACATGGGCATGTGCATATTTGAAAATATGCGGCCAATAGTATCCTGCTCTCAGGATTTGATGCGTTGTAGCATTTACTGCACCATGACCAGTTCCATGTTTCCCGTGAAATTCTTGCAACACCCTAGCAGCTTCTTCTTTGTTCAAGCACCTCAGGTAGATACCTTCATGATTATTCCTGTAAAGCACACCAGATTTCATCGGATAATTGACAGACTTAAGCCTCAAAGCTCTTCTCTGTGTTGAATTCAGATTAGAAGGACACTTACCAGTCAATAAAAATTGCACAATATCAACATACCAGTCATCCTTAGCAATGTATTATGTATTCGAGCATTGGCCTGTTATTTGCGGATTATTTTTTGCGATCGCCTTCGCCAGTCCCTGTCCTCTAACTAGTTTCATAGGTTGGATTTCGAGATCAAATTCTTGGATGGTGGAAATCCATTTTTCTCTCTTCTCACCTAGTTCATTTTGTAAAAACATCGTCTTGATAGCAGAGTCGGGCACGATGGCAATAACTCTGTTGTGTACAATGTAATGCCTAAATTTTTTCATCGTTTTGAAAAGTGTGTACATTTGCTTATCAAGGATTAAATACCTTAATTGAGCATCTTTCAGGGGGTAACTTAAAAATGCTATGGGTTTTTCGGCACTATCCTCACCTTTTTAGGTTAAGACACTTGCAAAGGAGTGTTCTGATGCAAAAGCATAAATATAGAAAGGCTTGGAGTAATCTGGACTTATAAGGACAAGGGCTCTGGAAATGGCATCTTTGATGTTCTGGAAGGCCACTCTACTTTCCTCGTTCCATTTTACATCCACATCTTTCTTGAGCATCTTGTTCAGAGGCTTGGCTATCTCAGCAAAGCTAGAGATAAACTTCCTCACAAAATTAACCTGCCCAAAGAAAGATCTCAATTCTTTTTTACTACTCGGGAGAGGTAGGTTTTGGATAGCTTGTATCCTTTCTGGGTCGATGGATATGCCCTCTTTTGAAATAATGTGACCCAGCAATTTTCCTTCTATTACTCCGAAAATGCACTTTTTGGGATTTAAGGAAATTCCATGTTCTCTGCATCTTTGAAGCACTTTATTTAAATATTTGACATGGTCCTCTCTCTTCTTCAAGAAAACTAGGATATCATCCACATACACGATGATGCATTTGCCTATGAGCCCCTTGAATGCATAATCCATGGCATGTTGAAAAGTTGCACCAGCATTTAACAGTCCGAACGACATTCTCTTATATGCAAATGTCCCCCACTTGGTAGTGAAGGCTATTTTCATCCTGTCATCTAGATGTATAAGAATATGGTTGTACCCAGAATACCCATCGAGAAAGGACATCATTTCATATCCATTTACCATTTGTAGAATTTCATCGATTGATGGCGGTGGATAATTATCTTTTTGAGAGGCTTTATTAAGATTTCGAAAATCTATGCACGACCTAATCTCTCCACTCTTTTTTCTCATTGGAGCGAGGTTAGCCACCCAGGTTGAGTGCCTAACGGGAAAAATGATTTTTGCTTCCAATAATATTTTAACCTCCTTTTCGATCAAAGGCTCCAATAGCGGGTTAACAACTCGTTGTCTTTGCCTAAAAGGCTTGGAGTTTGGCTTCAAAGGGATGGTATGTGTGATAATGTTTTGGTTGTATGTCTTCGACTCAATGTAGTTCCAAGCAATACAATCTATGTAATGTTTCAATGCCTGCATTATATTGCTCCTTTCTTCCTCTGTACATGCCTTTGCTATGTACACCTCCTTTGGATTGTCTGCACTCCCTAGATTTCACGACAGTCTTCGGACTTAGGCATTTTTTGCATCAAAACCTGTATAGGAGTGAGAATTTCAACATCTTATGCATGAATAATCAACAATCAAAATAATGTGGCAAAAATGCCAACATTCTTGGCGGCTCACGGGGTATACAGTTCTGCTGTATGCACGAATCCCAGGCCTGAATCCATTGGGCAACAGAGTCAAGAAAACTTAGAACAGAAAGTTGGCTGATGGGGTACATCTCGGCGGACTGCTGCAACAACTCTTGTTGAATGACTGAAACTTCAAGTAAATATGTATTTGGCTAAGCTGACCATGGAATGGAAATGATAAATGATGGAATAATGGAATGGAGGGAGTGAGGCGGTAGATACGATGATGAGTGCTTCGTGCTACAGCTGCTATGAAAGGGAAATGGAAGTGAATGGAATAAACAGAATGATGACCAGCAAATGTGTAGGCTATGGAATGAGAATGGAATGGGGAAATGAACTGTGGATAAATGCTTAAAACAACAATGTAGTTAGAAGAAAAGGAAAAGAAGAACCGGGAATATTAGAAAAGGGGAAAAGAAACAACAGCAGTGGCTTGATTACTTGCAGAAGAAAAAGGAGTAGGAGAAGGAGGGAATGAAGAGGGGAAGGGAAGAAATAAAGAGGAAGCCACTAACTGCTAGGAAAGAAGAAGAAAAAGAAAGAAATACGTACCTGCGGGCTCGCATGCAAAAAGAGCCGAAGTGGATAGAGGAAAACAATACTTTTTTTCTCTTTTTTTTTTTTTTTTTTTTGCTATATACAAGGTGATATTGGACTGACAGTTCATGAAGTGTAGGCTTTCAGATGAAAGTCGTTCACCGAAATAGGAAGTGGGCTGCCATCCAAATCTTCCAGATGAAATGAATTTGCTGCACCAGCACTAACAATGCGGAAGGGACCCTCCCACAGAGCATCAAACTTCTTGTGCTTCCCAGGCTTGGCTTTCTTTTCATTCCATTTCAGGACCAAATCACCCACCTTAAGTGGACGATCGGTGGAATTTTTATGGAACCACTTTGAAATAACCTGTGTATGCTTAGAAAACTCCTCATAGGCCAAGGAATGTTGCTCTTCCAACTGTAACAACTGAGCCAACCGCATATCCATGGAATCTACATCTGTTTCATCATCCTGAAATCCCTGCAACTGCTGCAATACTGGCAACTCTAGATGAACAGGCAACCTTGCCTCCTTTCCATATACCGGGGTGTATGGTGAAGTCTTGATAGACTTCTTGATTGAAATCCTATCTGCCCATAAAGCTTGATTCAATAGAAGGTGCCATGATCTCTTGTTATCCCCCAAAGACCTCTTTAAAATCCGGAGCAAATTTTTATTTGTGGACTCTGCCAAGCCATTTCCCTGAGGGTAATAGTTAGAGGATGTCTTCAAGAAAACACCATACTTATTTGCAAATTCAGCTAGCTCAGCTCCAATGAACGGAGTTCCGTTATCTGTAATAATAGCATCAGGAATGCCAAAACGTGTAATCAGCCCTTCAATGAAAGAAATCACCACATTTTGATTTGCAACCTTGGTTGGAATAGCTTCAGACCACCTCGTAAAATAATCTGTAGCTGTCAAAATATACTTGTGTCCAGCTGAAGAATTCGGATCAATAATCCCAATAAAGTCCAATCCCCATTGTTGAAAAGGTGCTTCAACCTGAATTGGATGCAGGGGCAATGATGCATTTCTAACCCTTCCTGTATACCTCTGACATTTGTCACATGCTTGGGCAATCCTGAAAGCATTTGTGAACAAGGTTGGCCAATAATACCCAGCTCGAATAATTTTTAAAGCCATTGGTCTACCTGCATAGTGTCCTCTGGATATGCCAGAATGAAACTCCTCCAGGAGTCTAGCCTTCTCTGATTCCTTGACACACCTTAAAAGAATGCCATCAATGTTCTTAAAAAACAATCCTTCGGGCAGCAACACATACCTGAGAGCTTGCAGACGAAACCTTCTCCGTTGTGAGGCATTTAACTGTGAAGGGCATTTACCAGTTGTGAAGTAATCAATGAGGTCATCTGCCCAATCTTGTTCTTGTACTAAGAGGTTCATCAGATTGTTATCTTCAGGAAGATCGTCTGTTTGATAATCAACTATCCTAGATGCTACAGTTTTTGCTAAATGTTGGCATAAGGCTTTACCCCGCACTAGCTTGGCCGGATGAATCTCAACATCAAATTCTTGAATTTTGGTGACCCAACCTGCGCGTTTATCACCCATCTCACCCTGAATGATGAAATTCCTTACATCGGGATGAATAACATAGATGACTGTCCTACTATGAGATATAAAATGCTTGAATTTTTTAAGAGACTTCATAATGGCATACACCTATTTTTCAATGAAATTATACTTTGCCTCATGAGGTAAGATAACTTGACTAAGGAAAGCAATGGGCCTTTCCTTCCCATCATCCCCTTTACGTGTGAGCAACTGTGGCATAGCTTTCATCTTCCCCAACTGCATACAAAATGAAATATTTTGAATAATCTGGATTAATTAATACAGGAGTCTGTGCTATTCTATCCTTAATTTCCTGTAATGCCTCCTTCCTCTGAGTTGTCCATTTAAATTCTGCATCCTTCTTCAACAACTCGGTCATGGGCTTGACAACACTGGGCAAAATCAGAAATGAACTTCTGATAAAATTAATTTGTCCAAAGAAAGACTACAACTCTTTCTTATTGGCAGGTAGCGTTAGTTTCTTCAATGCTTTGACTCATGATGGATCAATTGCCAAACCATCTTCTGAAATAACATGCCCCAAGAGTTTACCTTCCTTCACTGCAAACACCGACTTCTTTGGATTAATGGAAATACCAAACTCTCTACATTTTCCAAAGATTTGCCTTAGATGAGAACCGTGATCTTCCCATCTATGTGAAAAGATAGTCATATCATCAAGATAAATAACAATAATCTTGTTCAAGAGTTCCTCGAATGCAATGTCCATGGCTCTCTGGAATGTGGCCCTGACATTTGATAATCCAAAAGGCATTCGTTGATAAGCAAAAGTGCCCCACTTAGTTGTGAATGTTGTCTTGTACTGGTCCTCATCCCTAACCCAAATCTGGTTATATCCAAAGAATCCATCCAGCAATGAAAAACGTTGAGCCCCAACCACAACATGCAGTATCTGATCAATGCGAGGCAAGGGATAGTGATCTTTTAGAGATGCACGGTTCAGATTTCAAAAATCTACACACAGTCGTATGTCTCCATTTTTCTTTCGAACCAGAACCAGATTAGCAACCCAAGTCGAGTGCTTAACCGGGTATATAATCTTGGCCTACAACATTTTCACAAGTTCGGCCCTCATTAGAGTCTCAATCTTTGGATTCATTGGTCGTTGCTTTTGCCTGAAGGGTCTGACACCTTCTTCCAACTCAATGGTATGCTAAACAATCTGTTTATCATATCCCCTCAGATCCTCATAACTCCAGGCCACAATATCAGAAAATTCTTGACACAGTTGCCTGATCTCTTGCAGTTCATCAGGAGTAGAATCAGTCCCAATCTTAATGACCTTATTTGGTTCTAACTGCAACTCCATGTACTCTTTCTTATCAATCTCAATCCGATGTTTCTTGGACCGATCATGCTGATCAAACAAACTTTCTAGAGTGATAAGACCTTTCGGAATGTGATTGTTTCGCAACTGAATTAGACCTTCGACTTCTTCGTGCTCCAAGGTTCTTCCTTCAATGGTGGCAACTTCTTGAATCAAAAAGTTAACAATTTGCTCATCACTCTCGAAGACCTGCCAGAAAGTATCTTTGTCTGGGACACTAGGCACAGTACACCATCCTTATTGTCTTTGGTTTCTTCACTACCTGCTCAATGGGAGAAAAATTTGCTCCAAGAGATGCTAGGAGATCTGCATGCTTATTCAGCTCTCGAGAAATGGCTTGAATATTCAGAGCTGTGAAAAACTCAAACAGGTCCCAAACTTGGTTGCGGTATGCTTTGAGATAATGCTGCTTGGAAATACACCTATTTGTTACTTGGTTTACAATCAGCTCAGAATCACCAAAAATCTGCAAGTTGTTCGATTCCCAACTTCCTTGCCTTTTTCAAGCCTAAGCATAATGCTTCGTACTCGGCAGCATTGTTAGTACAATTCCAAGTAAGACGGTATGAATATGTTCTTTGTAAACCAGAAGGAGAAATCAAAACAATACCTGCTCCTGCACCGTTTTTGCATCTAGCCCCATCAAAATATAACTTCCATAGTTGATCCGTGATGGAGTTCTGATCATCTTGGTTAAGGGGTACCTGCCTTGTGCCATCCTCGGGTTTTGTGATAGAATAACAGCCGATTTCGGTCTCCAGCATAGCATTGAAATCAAGCATGGAAAACCCGTCTTCCAACTGAAGCTCATCCAAAACCTCATTCATCAAATCTGAACCCTCTAACTCTTCGGTTAGCATGTTAACAGACTGCATGGTTTTTCCTGCTTCTTCCAACTTCTCTATATGAAAAGAGGAAGGTTTTTCATTCTGAATCCTGAGTCTTTTTCCTTTGAAAGGGATTTCCAAGTGGGAATAATCCAGTGCCAGGTAACCTCCCAACTTTGCAGTAAACTCTCTGGATAAGCACATACTAAAATACGGTTCTAGATCTACCACAACAATCTCTTGAATGACTGTAATCTGGGGCATAGTGTGTAAAACAATCGGGACATCCTTGATTACACCCACCATTTTCATAGGAGTACCATCTAACTGCAAGACTCCAGGGGCTACTTCGTGTGTATTCCATACCCATAACTTTGCAAACTGCCTTTGGCATGACGGTTGTAGCGGCTCTAGAGTCGATCATGCAGTTATGCACGATCCAACCCTCTATTTGCGGTGATAGATAAAATGGGGGCGGTCTATTTTTACCAGTGATAGAAGTGGTTAAGGCCTAAGCATAAATTGTCTGGGTAGAACCCTTTTCACTATCCTTCATAGATTTTAAAGATTCTTGCAATAAATCTACTTGCCTAGGCAATTGCAATGCATCGTAAAGACTAACCTTAGCTGGGGTCTTCTTCAGTTCTTCGACAATGTTGTATGCAACCACAACAGATTCCTTCTTTTCAATGGGGTGATCATATCTGCTCTGGTACTATTGTGTGGCTTCTACTCTCAGCCTCTTTGTCAATGAAGGGTACTTCAGCTTTTCTCTAGCTTGCTCCTCTGCTTCTGATCTTGCTTATGCAGTTGCGACCTTTTCTTGTGTTCTGTGTGGAACAGGATCTTTCGGTAAAACAGGCGCATCTGGCTTTGATGCTTGCATAGGAGTCTTCACTATTTTTTTCAAATTAGCTGGCACTTTCAATGGCTCTAGCTTAGCAGGATCTACTATAACGGGCTTCTTTCCAGACCGTGTGAGAACCGAAACTTGTTCTTCAGATGGAACCATTAAGCTATGGCCTGCCTCAGATATCATATTGACTTGCCCTCCCGAAGAACTAGCAGCCAATGTCTGCACATAATTCAAATGAACCATGCAAGTGTCTTCTCCATGGGGATCATTGCATGTCGAACACCAATATGTTCTTTCAGCAAGGACTGCATCTTCATTTGCCAAAACAGTCAGGTTCTTCTTGGGTGCTTTGCTTGTTGAAGCAACTTGTTCTCTAGTAATCGGCGGAGGTTGAAATCTCCTAGGCTAGAAATCTCGCTCAGCTTGCTTCCTTTCAATAAGCGTGATCTTATTACCCATTGCTCTTATTACGAAATTGGCAGATTTTACCTCTTGCAAGAGTATCGTATAAGGATCAGGATTTACTGGGTGCGGGAGGTGCTTGGTAAGGGCAAAGGTCTTTGGTGGTGCCGGTAATGCTGGGAATGCAGTGGAAGCAGGGAATGGCAGAATGCTGGGTGCAGGAAGCTGGGGATTTGCTGAAGTGGACAGCTGAGGAACTGGGATAGGTGCAATTTGAGGAGCACTGGAATTCCATGATGGGACAGGGTACATAGAAGACATAGATTGCAAAAAAGAACTAGGATATAAATGTTGTGGAATATCAGGTAAAATGGGCATTGCTACCTTTGGGGGAAGCCTGTCGATTGCAATCAAGTCTGCCTCCGCCTTTTGTGCTTGCTCGAACAGTTTTGGGAAAGTCATCACATTGGACTGCCTGATCGCCAAGCCAATGTCTGTATTGAACGCTCGAAGGTAGTAAAACGTAGCTTGCTCAGGGGTAGGGCGAAGTCCTTCAGGCACTCACTGCCAACACGGTGAAACGAACATTGAAATCTGCTATTGCCTCCTACGGGTGCCTCTGGATTGCATTAAAGCTGGTGCAACAATGAAAATGGGTCGACTTTGTTCATGAAAATTCTTCACTAACAATTCTCCTAGCTGATCCCGGGATGCAATAGTGCCTGGTTGCGAGAGATCGATACCGGTACAGCAATTTTCCTCTCAAAGATAACACTAATAACTTCACCATCACATCTTCGTCTGTTATATCGTGAATGGCTGCCGGAGAAGCTACATCATGAATATGTTTGTATTCAATCTTTCCTATACCATCATAGGTTGGCAAGGCTTTCAAAGTAGCACTGGGGAAGCTGGATTTTGAGCACTACAAATTCAAGGCCCCTGAGTTGTTCCATGCTAAAAACTGTCAGGGTGGAGGATCTTGGGCCATTGGGACTAGTGTATGTAACTGAGAAGATGGAAAACTAGTAACAATACTAGGGATTTGTGTGGATATGGTAGATGATGCAAACGATGGGGAAACCAACCTAGAGTGTTCACCTCTTTTTGTCTTTGTCAAGTTCAAAAAACTCAACAAGATCTTCAACTTTTTTAGACTTTGATCTCGTGATCATGAAGTACGACTTTCACTTGCATCCACGTTCGAGAGATTTTGGGTATTGCAGAGTCACCAAATGTTCTAACTTTACGGCATGAAGGCGAACATTAAACCTTCAATACTATGGGATCTTTACGAGACGAAGCTAGATCTGTCCCATCGGGCGTGCCAAAAACTGTTGGTCACGAATCCGCCATAGGAAAGGATTTTCTAAAAACTATGCACCCTAGACCCGAGCCAACATTGAAATGCTGGGAGAAAGAGATGTCTCCCAGACCAATCTCCAGAGAGGGCTGGTTCCCTTACTAATTCTAAGTTTGATTTCAGATTAGAGTTGCTGGAAAGGAATTATAAATGTGCAGAAAGAAACAGGAAATACATGGAAAGAGATGGGAAATATAGCCGTAGGCCGAATTTGTTAGATCGGGAAAGAAACTCAGCAAGAATTAAACCTCAAGTGTATAAACAGCATATAATAACAGAATACAGCATAATCCACTTACGACCTTGCGCAGACAACCTCCAGTATGGCATTCCAGAACTCACTTTCTTTTAAGCAATATTCAAACTCAAATGCAGAATTTGAATCTAACAGTAGATTGGAAAGACGAGCATAACTGAGAAATACATGGAATAGAAGGAAATCATTACATAGAAAGACGCTTGCAAAATCAGAGGCCAAATATTTCTTATTTACGCAAATAACTTGAATGTTTCCAGCAAAATGTCTCTCAAACTCCCGATCCCTTTTTTTGAGATCTACATTGATTTATATAGAAGTCTTGCTTCTTTACAACATTAAAAATATGCAACGGACCTCCTCGAGATCTACAAAAATATGCAACAGAAGCAAGGAAATGATCCCCTTAAACCAGCCTCGAAACAAGGAGTCGGTCGTCTTCATTAAATTGTCGTTCTTGAAAATATGCTTGAAACCGTTAGAAAAACCACGAACAACCGCTTTGGATAATGAAAATCTTTAATTCTGATGGCTTGGACACGTTCTTCTACCTTGCTCGCATCGAAAAGCAGCAAAACATTTAATTCTGGAGTGCTTTTAATCATCGGAACTCGCAAAACTTCATCGGACCGTTTGAACCGCTTTCTGGCGCAAAGCGTAGCGAGTCGCGAAACGCGACATGTCACGAAATCACGACGTCTTTCTGCTCCGTACGCTTTTTCACTTTGAAACCGCGAAAATCATCCATGTCATGAAATCGCGACGTATTCGGCTCCTTTGTCTCCTTCGCTACCCTGAACCGTGAAAATGCGACGCGTCACGAAATCGTGACGTTCCGTACCATTATGCTCTTTCTCTGCTCTGTTGCCGCGAAAATGTGACAATGCGCGATTTCGCTACATCTTTCCGTCGGCACCTTCATCGTTATCTCCAGGTCACGAAAACCAAGCATGTCACGAAATCGCTGCACTATTTCTCCGCTGCTCAGTCTTTGCTTCTATGTCGCGAAAATCCGACATGTTGCGATTTCGCGACAATTTTCATTCATCCTGTATGGTCCTGCTCTAACCCGCGAAAACGCGACACTCTTGCCTCAAGTGGTTCTTTCATCTCCATCATGTCGCAAAATCGCGACAGGTTCTGTCTCCTTGGACTTTGCTGCTTTTGAACCACGAAAAACTATCATGTCGCGAAATCGCGACGTTTCGTAGAATCTAGCTACCTCCTTACTTCCTCTCCGTGAAAACGCGACGCGTCATGAAATCGCTACCATTTTTTGCACTTAGTCCTTCTTGCCCAATGTGTCACGAAATCGCTACAAGTCTATGTTGCTAGGCTTTATCTCCACAAATGTCGCGAAATCGCTACGCCAACTTCTTTCTTGCCTTCATCTCTAAAAATGGTTCAAAATCGCTACATGTTTTATGCCTTAAGTCTTTTGTTACAACTGCGCCGCGACCACGCAACATGTCGCGATTTCGCTACGAAGTTGATTGCCATCACCCTCTGCTGAGTTATGTCGCGAAATCATGACCTTTTCTAACATTATGCTCCCTGGCCATCGCAAGTCGCGAAAACGCGACATGTCACGATTTCATGACAATTTTGTTGCGCTTCCTCCGTTGACCACTTTGACCTCAAAAATCCGACACGTCGCGATATCGCGACGGTTTTACCCCCTGCTGCCGTTGACTGCGTTGACCGCGATTTTTTGACACGTCGCGAAATCGTGACAACTTTGCGTTTGATTTCTCTCTCCTCAATCGACCCGCGATAACGCGACATGTCGCGATATCGCGACGATTTTCAACTTTGGCTCTCCATGCTGTTTTTTGTCGCGATTTCATGACAGTCTTCGGACTTAGGCATTTTTTGCATCAAAACCTGTATAGGAGTGAGAATTTCAACATCTTATGCATGAATAATCAACAATCAAAATAATGTGGCAAAAATGCCAACAAGTCCACATATGGACTATAAATATGAGAAGGTTCCTAAGGTTAAGGACTCTTGGAAAATCGAAGGCAATTAATTGGTTTGGCTGCGATCGAATGTTTTGTTTGCACTGCGAAAGAGGAGAGCTCGTGGTTTGAAAAGCTTTCGGAAAGCTTGACCGTTTATGTGGAAGGAAGTCCATCTTGGACTTCGTAAGCCCCTTGTGGGCTAGTGGCAGCGAAGGCTGCATTTGGGCCTTGCATAGGCGGAGGTCTGCGTTTCGATCCCCGTGGAGGGAGCTGTGCATGGATTAGTCACGTTTTTATTAAAACGTGTTTTGTGCTGTGAATTTCGGATTCTTCAAGGGCAGCCATTATAAGGTGTGATTATTTTCTTGATATGATTTTTGGCATTGTTTAGCATTGTTTAAAATACATAGGAGAAATAAGGGGATATTTCTTTGGTTGTATTTTTGAGATTAGTCTTTTGCTATGCTAAATTTAAAAATGGAGATATAAGGTGTAAGTTTTGGTTGTTGTGTTTTGGCTTCTTTGGTGGTTGTTTTTAAAGAAGAGGAGCTAAAAGGTGTATTAAGGAAAGTTTTTATATATGCTCATTTATCTTGGTTCTAAACCTAACTTGGTTGGAATTTTGAGGGTTGTGTGTGGTGACAGCTTTAAGGATCAATTTTCTTCTTCTCCAAAAAGGTATGGGCACATTTTTCTTATGAGTATGATTGGTGTATGTTTTTATGAAATAAGGTTGGAGTGAAAAGGTTTTCAACTAGGTTTCCTTTGGTTGGGTGTAAATCCTATTTTCTGGTTTGTTGAAGACTACTTATGCATTGTTATCCTTAAGGAGAGTTTTTGGTGAATGCATAATTTCTGGTTTGAGAAAGTGCATGGGGTTTATATTTGTGAGTCTAGCTACTTGCATTGAGTTGGTAGAACCCTTGGTTGGTTGTTTTGAGTTTGATAGTTGAGTTGCTTCCATAGAGGTTGTTTGATCAAGTTATTGCTTTACTTGATTCATGATATTGGGCTTACTCCATTGAGTTGATTTGAGCAAGTTATTCTTTGCATTTGGTAATATTGTGTTGGTGGTTGTTTTGTTCAAATATCTTTGGAGGGAAAAGGATTTCTACTTGTTTCCTTTTCTTGTGATGATTGGTTGAATGCTTCAAGGTTGATGTTGAGTTGAATGGTGTTGGTTGACTAAACCTTGTTTGATGAGCATTGTTGTTGAAACCCTAATTGATGGTGAAAAGAACATGAGTATCATTGTTATGTGATTCTTTGCATAGTTGGTAATTGTTGGGGTTTCATGTTCTTGAAAGAAAACATTCTATCCTATCCATTTCAAATATTGAGTTGAGTTTTCAGATTTGAGATTGAGATTGAGCTGAGTTGATTTGAGTTGAGTTTTGAGATTGGGATTTGAGTATAGAACATATTGAGTCTCTAACAATTCTCTTTATGCTTCTATGATTTGACAAATCACATTGGGTCTCTAACAATTCACTTTGTGATTTCCTACTAAGAAAGTTTTCTTGGTGAGCTTGCTTGAGTTTTTGGACGAGGTTCCGGTGGGGACTTGTGAGCAATTTTTGGATAGGTTCCGGTGGGGACTTGTGAGCAGTTTTGGACAGGTTTCGGTGGGGAATTGTGAGCAGTTTTGGACAGGTTCCTGTGGGGACTTGTGAGCAGCTTTGTACAAGTCCTAGCAGAGGACTTGTGAGCTGAGTTTGATAGTTCTATCAAAGAACTTGAGGACAGAAGTGCATTGGTTCTATGAGAAGAACCTGAGGACAGATTTGGCAAGTCTTTGAGAAGGCTTGTATGCAGAGGATTGATTTGTTCAAGATTTGGACATATCTAACAGACAGAGGAAGACTTGTACTAGATCGACTGACTGTGTTTGGTATAGGTTCTTTGAGCTGCTTGTGGACGTGATCATAGAAGGCGAAGGTCTCTTAGGCTAAGCATTGAGGACAGGGAGTCTTCGGTGGAAAGGAGTTCCACGTGCTTGGCAAGAGGTAGAGGTAGTTGATATTCTAAGGGATCATTTCCAGAGTAGAGGGGAAGGTATCTCCTTTGAGCGAGAGGCTCATAAATTTTGATTGGGGGAAGGTATCTCCTTTGAGCAGAGGCTCATAAATTATGATTGGGGGAATGTATCTCCTTTGGGCCGAGGCTCATAAACATTGTAATTAGGAAGGATTCCCAAAGAACTTTGAGATAACTTTTAGAGAAAAGTTTTGTGGACGTAGCCTAGCCATTCTGGGTGAACCACGTTAAAATTGGTGTCACTTTGTGGATGATATTATGCATTGCTTTGTTATTGCTTTGGGTATATTGCTTTACTGTTTTGAAGTATAAAGGAAAAATTAAAAAGAGGTCTTATACTGTTCACCCCCCCCCTCTCAGTATAAGTTGTGTTCTTCACATTTTCCTTAAGGTATTCATTAGTTCTTCTCTATGGATAGATGAAGTTCTTAAAAGATCCAAAAGAGAGATTTTTGTTGTGATATTTTCTAGTTGTTCATTAATATCATATGGAGATTTTTGTTGTGAAATTGAGATATTATTCCCTTTGGTTGGCGTTTTTAATACAAATGAAGTTGTTTTCTCGTTTTGAGTTTGAGTTTGTGGTTGAGAATTTTGGTTTTGGATTTTTTGTCTAGTAATAGCTCCAATAGTACCCACAACATTATTATTTCTCATATAACCAAAATGAGGTCTAGCATTTTATGTTTGTTTATTTGTAATAATTTGTTGAGATAATGGTCGAACAATCATTCTCCTAGGAAATGGTTCTTCTGGAACAGATATATCTATAATAGGAGTAACTCGATCTGATTCATACTCAGAACTATTTGAGGCAATCTCTAGTTCACTTTATGTTTCACTTTTTGTGTCACTTTTAGTATCTTCCGAAGATGACTGAAAATATTGTATTGGTCTAGTTGTGACCATAGATAAAGTAGGTACATAGGAAGTTTGCAAATATTATCATAATAAAAAGCTACTAATGGTTCCCACATACCGAGTTGGATGAGGAACATTGTGATGATCTACTTGGTTTACTACTTCTTTACCATGCTTAGGTAAGGGATGTTGAAAGATATCTAGGTTTTTATTTGCATTTTGATTTGTTTGTTTTTAAGTATTACTTTGGGTATTATTGTTTGCAGGAAATTGTTGAAATTTCATTTTACCTTCGTTAATAAAGTCTTGTATCATATATTTTAACCTTTTACAAGAATTTGTAGAATGTCCATCTACTTGGTGGAAATTACAATGTAATTCAGCCCTATATCCGGCTGTAGTAGTGTTTGGTTGTCTTACCTCAGGCAACCGTATCAAGCCTTGTTCTAATAATTGAGGTAAAATCATAGTTAAGGGTTGATTTAATCTTGTAAATTCTCTTGGTGGCTTATCAAGGATTTTCAATACAAATTTCTTTAAGGCTTCTATAGTGTTGACCATTGAAGTGTTTCTGCTATTAGTAACTCCATCACCTACTACTTTCTTATTCCTATATTGGTTTTTAGGAATTTTATCCTCATGTTTCTTCATAAATTGCCCTCTTCTAATGAGGGCATCTTCTACCCTCCTAGATAGATCAATGGCTTGATCAAAGGTGGTTACTGTAGCTATAGAAAGTTCATAAGATAGTTGTTCTTGTAAATTACCAATAAATATGTCCAACATTTCATGATGAGGTAATGCAAAATGTAGTTTACCTAAGAGTTATCTCCACTTAGTCAAGAATTCATAGAAACTCTCATCTTTACCTTGTTTCAGATTATACAAATCTTTAATGGTTACATCCCTCTCTATGTAAGCACTAAATTGGTGGACAAACATTTATGTTGTCTCTTTAAAGTTCCTTAAAGAGTTTGTAGGTAGTTGATAGTACCATTCTAAAGCCATGCCTCCAAGAATTTTAGGGAACATTTTTAGCAACAAGTCATCATGAGAAATATCATGACATGTCCTAAATATGCGAAGATGCTTAGTAGGATCTTTAGTTCCTTTATATATCGGGAGGACAGGTATAGGAAATATTTTTGGGTATGGTTGGGCAACCACAATGGGATCTAAGGGTTGGCTACACATCTCTCTATAACTATAGGAGGGATGATAAGGATCTATTTGATCTAGTCTTGAATCTAATTGTTTAACTATGTCTTCAAGACCCTATGATTGTCCACCAAACTGATTATGTTGTGTCATATTATTGTATCTTTGATAAGTTGATGTTGTTGTGTATGGATTTCCAACTGAAACACTGTTGTGTAAAGTTTGTGTGGGAACAGTGTTATGGAGCTTTTGAAGGATTGTGTTCTATTGAACTTTATGTTGGTAATGATTGGCATTTTGAATCTTCTTAGTTTTTTGTGGTGTATCTATTTGTTGATTAGGAGCTTGAGAAGTAGAAGAAATTTGTTTTTATTTGGAATTTGGATTTGTTTCTGGTGGAGTTTTTGCTATGTTTTGATTCGTATTTTGATTCACATTTTGGGATGTACCAACTTGGTTTTGATTTGTTTGGTTCATATATGTCATTGGGTTTCCATTTAACTGGAGAGCAGCTTCTATAGCAACCTCCATTGAATAATCTCCCATAGGAAGTTGACCTTTTGTTTGTATTACATGATTAATGACATCTATGTTATCTTTCAAAAATCCAGCGAAATGCAAGGTAGACTTAAAGGTGAGATTACCTTCCTCATCTGTATAAGGTCTAGTTGGATTATCTATTTCATCTTCTTTATTATCTTCTTCATCTTCTGAAGGTACATAATATTCAATGAGTATCCTGTCATCAATATTTTTCGGGTCTTGTTCTTTAGATTTTATTTGTTTACAATTCCTTAAAACTTTAGGCATTTTGATTTTAGGATTTTCCTCTTGCAAATATATATATATATATATATATATATATATATATATATATATATATATATATATATATATTGTGTGTGTGTGTGTGTGTGTGTGTGTGTGTGTGTGTGTATATATATATATATATATATATACCCAAATAACTAAGTATGCAAATGTGTAAATATTAGGTTTTTGGTTTTTTATATATATTTTTAAAACAAGCAAAAAATAGAAATTATAATACTCTAAATATTATATCTTAGTCTTCCTAAAAGTGTTGGAAATTTGAGTTAATTTGAGGTATTTTATGTTGTCATTGATGTCACATTGAGTTTTGGTGGCAAAAGCACTTCATAGATAATCATCTATGATATTTCGGAGAGCATGGATATATACAAGGTTTTTATGAAAACCAAGGCAGGCAAAATAAAAGGTTTTATTTAAACCATGGTGGGTTTATGTGGAAAGGGCTTTTCTTAAAAGCCAATGTGGAATTTTATTTCATTGAAAAAGGACCTCCGGTGATGAAGATATTAAAGTTTAAAGTTTAATTTTAAATTAATGGAGGGCCGACCTATGTGTAATTAATGGAGGTTGGCATATATATATATATATATATATATATTTGTTTCAATTTATTTCGGAAAGTGGGCATATTATATATCGTCGGAAAGCTTATTTCAAGGGCTATTTGACTAACTTATTTAGAAGGAGAAATAAGGTGTGTGTAAAGAGATATTTCTGATTTTACAAAGGGGTTCCAAAAGTGAAGTTTGCATTGTTCTTTTTCAAGAGGATTAATTCTTTCATGAGGTGACAAGGTATGCAATATTGTGATTTATTTTATTTTATGGTATAAGTGGTTTTAGGAGTGAAAAGGTTATGCAATGTTTTGATTTATTTTATTTTATGGTATGGTACAAGTGGTTTTAGAAGAGATAAGGAAGTTGTGCAATTAAAGGCCTTGGTGATGATTATTAAAATGTGGAGTAATGTTGATTATTTTGTGATCTACTAACCCTTGTGAACATTGGCAAAAGAATTTTGTGATTGTGGAAGATTTACAAAGAGGTTTTTTCATCTTCATAAAAGGTATGGGCATATTATCCTATTGATTGTTTATGGTGGTTGATTTCTGAAATATCATTGGAGAGAAAATGATTGATTGTGGTTTCCTTTTCGAAAGTGATTGGTTTAATGCTTCAAGGTTTTCTAGTTTGAGAGTTGAGGTTAAACCTTATTTTATAAGCATTTTTATTGAAGCCCATTGGTTGTGAAAGAACTTGAGTTAGAAAATAACATGAGTATCATTTTTATGTGATATTTGTGGTTGAGCATTGTTGGAAATATTTGAGTTGGTTGATACATACTTGGACTAGGGTTGTGTGAGAAAGAGTTATCCCTTATGATGATTGGTTGAGTTGAGTTGATTGAGCCTAGTCAAGTGATGTGTGAAGTGATTTTTCAAGTTCTATGAAATAAACTATTCCATCATTATATGTTGATTTGAGATTAAGGTTAGAACATATTGAGTCTCTAACAATTCTCTTTATGGTTCTATAATACTTGAGTTGAGTTGAGGTTGACTTGAGTTGAGTTGAGGTTGATTTGATTTGAGAGTGAGATTAGAACATATTGAGTCTCTAACAATTCTCTTTATGCTTCTATGAGATTGACTTGAGTTGAGTTGAGATTGATTTGATTTGAGTTGAGTTGAGATTGAGATTAGAACATATTGAGTCTCTAACAATTCTCTTTATGCTTCTATGATTTGATTTGATTTGAGATTGATATTAGAACATATTGAGTCTCTAACAATTCTCTTTATGATTCTATGAGTTGAGTTGAGTTGAGATCATTGTGGATCATTTTTGTCATCCATTGAAGAGTACATTGTCATTCATTATTGAGTTCATCTTTGAGCTTTGTCTTGATATATTTGTGGATGAGTTTTGAGTACTACTTGAGCATGATTGGTTGAGCCTTTGAGAAGCTTTTGGGATAGATTTTTGGACAAATTTGTGGAAGTTTTGTGCATGATTGATTGAGCCTTTGAGAAGGCCTTTGGGAAAAAGTTGAGGACAATGTTGGGATAGATTTGTGGACAGTTTTGGGTAAGTTCTTGGTGAGCTTGATAGAGCATATTTGGGCAAGTTCTTTGTGAGCTTGCTAGAGTAGATTTGGAAAAGTTTTGTGTGAGCTTGTTATTCATTTTTGGACAAGTTCTGTGTGAGCTTGTTATTTAGTTTTGGACAAGTTCTATGTGAGCTTGTTAAGCAGGTTCTATGTGAACCTATTGAGCAGGTTCTTAGTGAGCCTATTGATAGAGATTTGGAGGTGACAAAGTACAGAGGATAGAGTCTCAGTGGATAGAGATCCAACATCTAACACAGTTGAAGATAGATCTAAGTGAGGAGTCTTCAAGTGGAGAGAGGTCCACTAGTTAGTGCAAAAGAGAGATAGAGTCGTCTAGAAGATCACATAGCCAGAGCAGAAGGGGAAAGAGTTCTCCTATGGAAGAGATCCACAAACTTGATATTAGGGGATCCGCATCTCCTTTGGACAGAGATCCATAAACATTGTAATTGGGAGTGATTCCCAAACATATTGATTGAGAAAGTTTTAGTAAAATATTTTCTTTGTGGAGTAGCCCACATTGGGTGAACAACATAAATTGTGGTGTCTCTATTGTGTATGGTTTACGTGCATCGCTTTGATTACTTCTATTGATACTGCTATATTTATACAACATAATATTGATTTGGAATAAAAAGTAAAAAGTGGTCTTATAATATTCACCCTCCCCTCTCAGTATAAGCTTATGTTCTTCAGAAAGAGTCTATAGATGTCATTAATGGGTTTAATTTCCTCTGGGGTCATATAGTGTTCTTCCTCAAACTAAAAATTGGCTTTTAAGAACTTAACAAAGTGGGAGATGGTGATGTTATCAACTTCAATATCTTGACCATAAAATTAAATTCCATGATAATATTCATGATAGTGTACTACCCTAGGAGTTCTGTAAAACCTTGTTCTATTATCCAAAACTATTTCTTGATCTTCTACATGTGCTAAGAACTTGTGTATCATTATAACATTCTCAAGGTAGTCATAAAAGGTGTAAATGGTTGAAGAGATGCTATCTCTTTTATCTGCCAACCACCTCTCACATGCTCTTTGAATGTCAAAGTAGCGAGAAGCAGTTTCAGGATCCAGGATTCTAGCTAGGTCAAACCTTACAATTTGATTAAGTCTTGGTTCGTGATATTTTATGATATCTAATCTTCTCCAAAGTTTAGTCCACTATTCCAAGGATAGAGTATTGGAGTTTCCAAGTGTTTGAGAAATTTCTTGTGTATCTAACAATACCCTAATGTTTATGAGTACAAATCTTCTAATGTTGCGATCTAAAATTTATGAAATTTACTAAAATGCGTAAATTTAACTAATGAATTTTTTTGATTTTTTATTTTGTTTTGTTTTTATATTTTGTAATTTTTTATGTTTTTTTGTGTTTTATAAATCATAAAGATGCCTAATGTTTTTCACGTCGGGTTCACCAAATAATGTAGATCTAAAATTCATGCACTCCTTTCCTTCAGGCTAATGGATCAGTCCCTCAAAGGGGAATGTGGGAATGATAGGTCTACACCTCAAAGAGAGACACTTGAGTTCATGTCTTCTTTGGTGATTTTTCAACAAATTATTTAGGGTTCACCAGGAAACATTTTATGGCAGTTTCCATGCCTAGGCTTTGGAGTTTGTTTTGATGTGTTCCTTTTATAAAATCTCATAATCACCTAGTGGTTTGCCAATATGCAACTATGTTAATCTATATGCGATTTTGATTCATATGTAAACAACAAACAGTAGAAAACAATGCTTTTAATAGATAATGTAATGCTTATAAAGTGATTTTAAACTTTGACCTGTATTCGGATGTCTAATAAATATTATGATTTTATTGCAGACAAGATCGTATGCAAGAGGGTCAATATCGTATTACAATTTGCAAAATCGTATTATGATCGCAAGATCGTATCCTGTTGATCAGAGGCTAGTAGTTCTAATTTTGATAAAAATCTACAATTTCATGGGTAGAGTGCAGAAAATAGAAAATAGAATGTGCTATAGACTTTATTGAACAAATATTAGCTCATATAATACTGATCGAATGTAGTACTAACAAGAATTAACATGTATATACCTTGAACTACGTGAAATATGCAACTAAATGTGAATTGGTGAACTCCTATTGGAATATGATGCTGACCATGTGGCATTTCCAAGTTAGCAAAAATGAAGTAAAACAAATATACCCCATATTTTGTAACTGCAGAATAAAAGAATGTGTCATTGTAGGAAGATTTCAGTTTTCTAATAGCTATAGATTGTTACACTTCTTGTAACAACTTTAGAATATTTGTATTAGGGTAGAATAGGGTAAAAAAATATGATTGTAACATTTTGGTGAAAGGAGAAGTTGAATGGAATAGGGAAAAATGAAAAACGCAGCTGCAGTCCTGTTTCTGAAAAAAGTGATTAGTAGCCTACTTTGAGAGGCTATAACTTTTGATTTATAAATCCTTTTGCTCTGAAATTTGGATAGCTTATTGATATTATATATATCTCTAGTCTGTATAAATTTCATATGATTTTTATAAGTGGAAGGTCTTCATTTCATCTTCCAAAAATGCAATTTCTTATTTTTACTGCGTTTTCTAGTTTTGCAATATGCTTCATTTTTCTCTGTGTTTCATGTTGTAATATTCAACTCCAAGGATGTAAATGATTAAATCTAACTTTATATGCAATGGATAATGATAAATTAAATGATAAATATGCAAATGAGGTGCTAGGAAATGCAAACTAGAGCTTGGGGTTGCCCCCAAATGATCTGCAAGCAAGATTGTATCACCCAGAGCAAGATCATATGCAGACTGAAAAGATCGTATTACGATCGCAAGATCGTATCAATCAAATAGCTGACTATATCCTCCGATCCTGCAAGTGACAGCAAAATAACTAGAACTAAAATACAAAATTTTATCAACATGTTAGGAGTGCTAGGAGGAATTCGAGGGGATGGGTGCCTGATTAAATAGGCTAATCAAACTGATGAAAATAGGCTGCAAAAAAACTTGGTTGCAACTTCTTCCAAGTTGGGCTGGTCGACGGATCCGATACCATAATTGTAGAACGGTTGCACAGGTAAAGATAAAGAATGTTGTAACTGGTTTATCGTTTATCTAAATTTGTTTTTTTCGGTTCTTGAGCAAGATCGTATTACGATCGTAGAGATCATACACAAAGTTGTATTATAATCATAGAGATCATACACAAAATTTTATCATGATTTTACAGATCGTACTACGATCTCATCAGCCTAATCTGATTTCATCAGCAAAGCACAAAAATCGAGGTAAATGCAATAATTATCACTTTTTTAAGTATTATTGCCTTTTTATGTAATAAGGTCAATTTTAGGGTATTACAAATACATTGATGATTGTGTACAAATTTCTCATCGCAATGAAAACAAACACTTGTTTTACATCGTGCCTTCATTTTATACGAGGTTAATACGTTTAATGGGTAAGAGTTGGGTAAGTTTTGAGGTGGTGTAAACCATTTACATAGTTAGGAAGTTGTGGCTAATTTTGTCAAAATTTGTCACAAAATCGTCACGAAAAGTCGTTGACAGTTTTTGCTAAAAAACATCGTCAAGAATTGTGTAAAATTCATCGAAAAAGTTAAAAAGTTTGTTGGCAAAATTTGCAAAAAATTATCGTCAATTGCTTGGTAAAAATTCCATCACCAATTTCTCTGTTCAAAATTTTCATCATCAATTTGTTTTTGATATTTTGTAATTCTTTTCAAAAGTTGGTGCAAAATTTGCAAAAGTTGTTGCGTGCACAGTTTACTTTTTGGAAAATGTTTGTTGATATTTTGCAGTTTTTACAAAATTTTGTTGATTTAAAATTTGGTTTCAACTTGGGACCATCGGTCCTTTTGGGCGGCAGATTTTGAATTTGAGTGCGAGGACGAAGTGGTGGGGAGAGTGCAAGGCGGCGGTAGGGTGCTAAAGGTAAGGTAGGGCAGAGCGGTGGGGAGCACATGGTGGCAAGGCGCTAAGAATAAGGTAGGGCAGAGAGGCAAGCGCAAGGGAGGGCTAGAGCATGACCAAAGTAACAATTAGCTCTCTGTCCTTTCTTACTTTTAAACCATCTCTTGTCCTTATTCGTAACGAATGTGGTATAATTTTATTTTTAAAATTTTGTTTCTTGCTCATGTTGCGGTTGAGTTTTTTCGGCGTCGAAAAATGTAGAATTATTTTATAAACCTTTATTTTTAAATTTTTTACCTTATTCAATGTTGCCGGTTACTTTTAAGACATCAATGGGGCTTCGGACGTCACTCTGCAGGCATATTATTTTAACGATTTTTGAGGTTTCCTTTGTGATTTGGTGCTTGATCGAAGCTAAAAGGGAATTGTGACGTCCCTTGAAGGATTTGGATTGATTTTTTTTAAAGCATGTTTTCACCAATTTTTAACCTTTGTTATACGTTGTTTGTTGTTCGTTTACCAGCATTTGCTTAATATCATGCACATTCCTTTGTAGACCGATCTTCTGCTAATTTTCGAAAGTATTGAGTGTTCCTGCGTGTAGATGATGGGCCGAATGACCTTAGGTCATCTCGTAAGATTTTTAACTTGAAAATGTTATAGTTGGCCGTAATTTATTCGTTTTTGCCTAAGGGTTTGATTTGAACGTTGTTGATTATCTTTAATTTATTGATTTTTTAATTCCAACATGCGCTCACGTACCCAATGATTATTAAAGCTTTATAGGGTTTTAAAATTTGTGTTGGTTTTATACGACTAAACCTCAGGAAACAAAATTTAATAAATTTTTGTTTATTGAGCGCGAAGACTACGAACCAACTTTTGTTGTGTTGCAAATTTCACGAAGAATTTTTGTTGTGTTGTTTTTGGTAGCTATTTTCTAATTACATGATTGTGTGCAACTTAATATGGTTGGGCGAAGTAATTAGAATAAATTGGAGGATGTGGACAGGTATGGGCAAATAGCGTGTTGTGATGATGGTCAAACATCAATTATCGATTGGATATCAATTTCATTACCGAGAGAATCCAGATTAATCACCGGAGGATTTATTATGTGAGAATGGGCGATTTGAAGGATGTTTCTACTATGTTATGCGATGTTTTTCCTTCATCAATGTTGGAAATTCAAAAGGTGTCGTCAATTCTTTTTTCGGCATCACAAAACTTTATAATATAATTTATATTTCATAAAAATTCATCGTGTTCTTCAAGATTCCATAGAAAAATGTAGAGGGAATGCTACAGAAGGATTTTGCTGATGCTTTAGAGTATTTTAACGATCTCCTGCTCGATCTGGGAGCAACACAAATTGATGACATTTATGTTGAAGGATTGTTTTACAATCTTGAGCACGATATTTCAATGATTTTTGCTTTGGTGAGTATATTTCTTCTGCATCGACTGGTTACGTTCTACTGTCAAATAATCGAATGCCTTTGATATATACATCTAATTTTTGCAGATCTATTGGATTGTATGGGTGGTAGAAGGTGATATATGCTTGAGAGAACGTTGTGTAATCTGGAAATGAACACTAGATTTGAGTCAATATCGTGGAAGAACATTGTGTAATCTGGAATGAGAGGCAGTGAGTATGGTGGAAAAAAATGTGTATGAATGGCCTTATGGATCTTTGCTTTGATACTAGTTGTTAGGACCCTAAAGGTCCTAACTTAGAGTTTAATAATTTAATAAATAAAATGATATAAAAATAAATAGAATTACTTTTGATACGAATCACTTTCACACTGGAATGAGGGATCCTTATAATGGGTCAATTAAATATATATTTATGTTATTCATGGATGAGGAGTTCTATATAATAATAATAAATGAATTAATAATATTAATGGTTAGGATTAGGATCCTAACAATAATACTCTCTACACTTTGACACATACATTACACAAATACAAAACACTCCCTAATCTAATATTTACAATAGGACTTCAAGGTACTTTAATATTATCTAATAATGTAATTTTTTCAACACCTCCATATTACATTATTTGGTGTAAAGACTTTTAGTTTTCAATCTTCATCTTGTTTCTATCCACAAATTTTATCTATTGACTCTGCTTGATATTTTGGCATTGTATTTGATTCAATGCTCTATTTTTTGTTCTTTTTAGAAGCCAAAAAATGGATCATTTTAATGTTCTCATGGCAAAAGAGGATCTAAAATATTTTGTGATAATGCCATTACATATAATGCAAATATTCCATTCTTGAAGGATCCCACAACTTCATTTTTGTTTTATCGCTTGATGAGACATTTCTTATTTCCATTAATGTATTTAAATTCCACAGTTCACAAATGCGATTGCCCCGATAAGATACTCCCTTCATTCTTCCCCTATGTTGATGACGAAATTTTGTTTTTTTTGGGTTCTAGTCGATGGTTATAGTGAGTAAGAATATTTAGAATATTTTAATTCCATCTCTACTTCAGAACCGGACATGAAAGTTTCTTCTCATCCGGCTCCTCGTGAAGAATCTATGTCAAAATTGGACAATCAATATTGATATTGTGTGTTATATATTATATATATATATATATATATATATATAGAATATATATAGTATATAGAATTGACGGAACAATTCTTTTATTTCCATCGAGATTGCCCAATAAGAATTTCACAGGCGAATATTGACTCTTCCAGTATTTGCTTCATGGGGTCGACTTATAGACTCCATTGAGATTAATTCCTTGTTGGTTTATTTCGCCATCCTATCCAATGGATGATTTAGATTCCTATATGATCTTATACAGTCACAGGTTCCATCGTTCCCATAGCTTTTAAATTAAATTGATGTTCAGGTCTTCCCTCTGCAATGGAGCCCTCATTTCATTTGTTACAGAATCAATTTCCTTAGTTTCCATCGACCCGCAGCTCTCTCTTTTTTTTTCATAAACTGAATCCATTCAATCCTGAATGAATCAGGATGATTCTTATGCTTTATCACACTGCTCTTTTGGGGTTATTTATGAACCATACAATACTGGAAGGAAGAAGATTTCATTCTTTCTTCTTCTCCTTCCCGCCTTTTTTCTTTTCTTGCATTACCGAACACCTTTCTCGCTTCACGAGAGATATAGATCTCATTTGTCTATCCCTTTGTGGAAGAAGGTCTTTCATTCATTTCATATAACTATGTAATAGATCTATCTACCTATAGTTATTAGCTTTATCTTGGCAATATAAAGTCATGAGTTGGTTTCTAATACCAGAGACCAATCCGTCCTTATTTTGAGTTCTCCATCACTCATTTCAGAAAAGAAGCAAAAGCTCGATCTCAACGAGTCGCACACTAAGCATAGCACTGTTCCAGGATGGTCAATCTAATTTCTATTTGATCTGATAGAATTGATAATTTATCATCGGTCAGATTATGGAAAGGATCAATTATTCTTCATCCTCAAAAATCCAAATTTTGATACCTAATACTCCATAAATGGTTTGAGCCGCATAATAACCATAATCAATTTTAGCTCGAATGGTCTGTAGGGGAACCCTACCTTGCTTGGTCGATTCGGCACGGGCCCTTTCTTTTCCATCGAGACGTCCTGCGATTTGGATTCGAATACCTTTTACACCTGCCTCTTTAGCCAGTTCCATAGCTTTTTGCATTGTTTTTCTGAATGGAACTCTATTCTTTATTTGTAGCGCAATATATTCCGCAAGAATATTAGGTTCTCTATAAGGTTTCGCGACTTTTTCTAGAAAAATGAAAAGTTCTCGGTGCACAGAAAGCCTATTTTGTAAAACCAAATATTGTATATCGTTTCTTAATTTTTTCATTTCTTGACGTACACCTGGCCTTTTGGTTAACAAGTTGGGAAATCCAATATAAATTTTGATATTAAACAAATCAATCTTTTTTGCAATCTCTATACGTGCAAGTCCCCCATAATTCGAGGAGCTCTTTATAAGTTGTATATAATTTTCAATGCAATTATGTATTTTTTCATCTTCTCGTAGATCTTCGGAATAATCCCTTTGTTGTGCAAACCAATGGGAACGATGATTTTGGGTGAAACCAAGTCTAAAGCCAAGTGGATTTATTTTATTTCCCATACATATTTTCCTTTTTGGTATTCTCTCGAATAATTGGATTATTCGATCTATCTGGATATTTCTTCCAATACAATAGTTATATGACAAGTGGGTTTCTGGATTTGATAACCACGTCCCCGAGCTCTAGGTTTAAATCTTTTTAAAAGAGCACCTTCATTCACTTCGGCTCTACTGACAAATAAATTGGATTTGTTTAAACCCATATTGTGATTAGCATTTGCGGCTGCAGAAGAAATTAACTGTAATATGGGATAACATGCTCCATAAGGCATCAGTTCCAGTATCATAAGTGCTTGCCCATAGGAACGACCACGAATTTGATTAATTACTCTACGTGCTTTATGAGCAGACATACATATATGTTTAGCCCAAGCTCGTATTTCTGGACTTGGACTCTTATTTATCATTAACCTTCATCCTCCCCAATCTACAAATACTATTAACGATAAGATTTCTTATCGTTTTTCAATTTCTTATCGTTTTTTGATTTCTAATCATTTACCGCCTAATGTTGGAAGTTACATTAGGTAGAAAATATTTTTACCACAGTGAAAGGGTGGACTTACCTTTTACCTCATGGACGACGGAGTTTGGACGACATGGGCGGCAAAGAGAGAACTCAAATTCAATTTCCTTTTCTTCTTTCCTCCCTATTTTCCTTCTCCCTATTCTCTTTCCCCTAAGTTAGGCATATGGTTAATTAGCTCCTATTTAAACTTTGTAACCTGATTTTTATTGTTTTGACTCTTTGGTTTCTAACCCTAAGCTCCTGATATCAATATCTGGTATCAAAGCAGGTTGGAAGCGAAGCTGGTGGGCGTTGCCAAGGTAGGCACGGATCTCGAGGAGGAGGTCAGCCCGTAGCACATGAACCGAGGCAGGCACAAATCTTGAGGAGGTCAACCTAGCCTATAGCACGTGAACCGAGGTGACCTTGGAGGCACAAAGATCAAGGAGTAGACAGAACCAGATATGTGGACACATGGCACGAGGAGACCAGACCAGACCAGACACTGACACGTGGCGTGACCAGACAAGAGCAAACCATACTGACACATGGCACGAGGAGGCACGACTTGCACGGGGAGGCAAAAGGTAGTCCCGATTTCCCATAGGCAATCGAGAATCTACCGACGATGTTAGGCTTTTAAAGCCTACAAAAACATCTACACAGCGGATGTGGGACTAAAGTCTCGATTTTTTAATTCTGTAGCTAGCGTCGACAGGAAATAAAAGGAAGGACTCTTCCTTCCTTTCCCGTCGGATACGCTAGCTTTGGTAGCTATTCGGGCCAGCGTTAAGTTGAGCGCGGGAGGCCGCGGGGTCGAACCCCACGCGCGCCTAACAAAGTTTTTTTTGCTTATAAAATTTAATATATATATTTTTATTTTCTTTTAATAATTTTTAATTTTATAAATTTATATTATATTGATAAATATTTAAAAAAAAAAAAAAAATTTATCTATAAAAATATATAGTTTATAAATTTTTTGATTAAAACTAAAAAAAAAAAATTATATATATTAAAAATTAAAAAAAAAAAAATCTCTAGCATTCTCTTTCAAATTTGATTCTTAGAACTAAAGAAAAATTATTTCCTAAGAGGAAATAGATGTAAAAGTTTTTACGCTTTGACAGGTAAAATCTTAGAAAAATTTCCTAGGAGGAAATTGTTGTAAAAAAGAAATTTCGGGGAAATTTTCTTTAAAATATCTAGATGATCAGATCTGGTGGGTGTTATCATGCTCTATGTAGTTTGTTACTAAGAACAAATACAAAAAATTTTGACGAGCATGTAAGAACGCTTGGACTTAACACTGTATTTTCACAATTACAAAATGCAGTAATTGCAAATCAGCGAAATCCTGAACTAGGCTACGAAGCAGATTCATAAGATAATTCTTTTGGAAGCAGATTTGAACAATTTGAGTCAATACCAATTGCTCCAGTAGAATCAAAATATACTCATTATAGTAATTCCATTGAAATTATTGAACCAAATTCACGAGAAATCATCTTAATCAGTGACGACGATGAAGAAGTTGCAGAAAATTTTGTGCACCAGGAGATAGCAGAGTCTCATCAAGCAAAATAAAGCCCTTTGTGAAAAGTTAAAATCAAGCAAGGCTTTATCTTTATAATTTTCTTTATTTTCTTGTAATTGCACAATAATAGTAGTTCTCTGTTATTGTTTGTAATGGCATCAAACTACAATCTACCCATCCCTGAATTTGATGGGGATGATTATGAGTACCGGTCCATCAAGATGAGGACACTATTCATTGGAAAAGGCTTATGGGATGTTGTCGAAGATGGCTACACAACTCCAACGGATTGGACTACTTTGAATGTAGCAGACAAGAAAACCCTAAAGGAAGCCTAGAAAAATAATTCTTCTACCCTATCCCTACTTCAAGCGGCATTAGTTAAAAGTATCTTTCCTAGGATTGCATCAAGCACAACTGCTAAAAATGCATGGAAGGCCTTACAAGAAGGTTTTCAAGGAAATGATAAAGTGAAGCGAGTCGAGGCTTCAAACACCGAAAAGAGATTTTGAAAATCTCAGAATGAGAGACAATGAAAGAGTCGGAGATTACTGTGTAAGAGTTAAAGCAGTAATTGATATGATGCAAACCTTGGGTGATGACACAAAACCTAAAATAGTGGTGAAGAAAGTGTTGAGAACACTTCTTCCTAAGTGGAATCACATAGCAATCATAATCGAAGAATCAAGAGACCTTTCTACTCTCATGTTTGATAACTTAATAGGTTCATTAACTTCTCATGAGGAGAGGTTACAGGGGGCACCTTCCACAAGCTATGGAGGTGAAGACAATGCCTTCACTTCAAACGAAGTCGCAGGGCGAGGACAAGGAAGAGGAAGAGGCAGAGGACGACAACAGAGAGACAAAGGCTGAGACAACTCAAGAGGAGCAAACTCCTACAAAGGAGGAAATCAAAATAGAGGACAAAATCAGAACAGAGGAGGTAACCAAAATCAAAGCGGAAATCCAGGCCGAAATGGAAATCAAGGACGAGGAAGCAACAAGTCCAAAACAACATGTTTCAATTGCGGTAAACTAGGACACTTCGCTTGTGACTGCTGGTCGAAAACTTCACAAGGACAAAGCAATCAATACGGTTCCTTCTATGGAGAAGAAGAAGACCCCTCAAATATTTTTCTTTCATATGGACAATCAGATCACAATCTAGATGATACATGGATTCTAGATACTGGTTGTTCCAATCATGAGTGGCAAATAAGAACTCTTTTCTACCTTAGATTCAAATTATAAATCCCATATTAAGTTAGGGGATAATAAGACATTGCAAGTAGAAGGCATTGGAGCCATGGAGGTTCCAACAAAAGAAGGCCTTAAAAAAGTGAATGACATTTATTTTACTCCCAAGCTCCAACACAATCTCCTCAATGTTGGGAAAATGATGGAGAGGAATTACAAACTTGTTTTTTATGAAGGTAGATGTACCATACTTGATAAAAACAATTGTAATAGAGTCATTACACAAGTACCTATGACAAAAAATAGGTTATTCCCTCTGAAATTTGGTGATCCAGGGGGAGCACAACTTGCGAATGTAGCTATTTCAAATCCAAGTGTACTGTGGCACTTGAGATATGGTCACCTTAATTTTGCTAGCTTGAAAATGTTAACTTCACAAGCTATGGTGACAGGACTACCAAAGATTTCAGATCACAAGAAAGTATGCGAAGGTTGTGCTTTGGGAAAGCACTCTAGATCAAAGTTTCCTAAAAGATAAGCCTGGAGAGCCAGTTATCCTCTTCAGCTAGTGCATTCGGACATCTGTGGTCCTATGCAAACAAAAAGTCTAGGAAACAATTCATATTTTCTAACTTTTATTGATGATTATTCCGGAATGTGTTGGATTTATTTTTTGAAACATAAAGATGAAGCATTTGATTGCTTCATAGATTTCAAAAATAATGTAGAAAAGCAGAGTGAATATCATGTAAAATGTCTAAGGACAGATAGAGGAGGTGAGTACTCCTCAAATGAATTCTTACAATACTATGGAGAGAATGGGATTAAAAGGCAGTTCACTACTGCCTATACTCCTCAACAGAACGGTGTGGCAGAGCGAAAGAATCACACCCTTGTAGAGATGGCAAGAACTATGCTACAAACAAAGCATCTAACACACACATATTGGGCAGATTTTGTTAGAACCAGTGCATACATAATAAATAGAAGTCCAACTTCTAGTTTAGATGGTATCACTCCTTCTGAAGGATGGTACGGCAAGAAGCCAAATGTAAAGCATTTCAAGATATTTGGTTTTTTAGCCTATGCACATATTCCAAAAGAGAAAAGAAAGAAGCTTGATCCCAAGAGTCAAGCATGTATATTTGTAGGGTCCTGTGAATCCACAAAAGGATACAGACTCTACAATCCAAAGACCCATAAAGTAATTATTTCAAGAGATGTAATTTTTGATGAAGGGGGAGAATGGGGTCATCAAAAATTTGCTAATGTAGAATCTGATTCAGCCAGTTCTTCACAGGTACAAATTAAGAATAGCAGTGGTACCCCACCACAGAGTCCTCAAAATGAATCTTCTTCGAGTACATCGAATGGTACACCAAGTCCTAGAAGAAGTCCTTTGAAGGCACCACCAAACTCTCCAAGAAGATTTCGAGAGATCTGTAAGTGCTCCAAGTCCTATGGATATTGATCCATCTTCTCAAAGGAAAGAGACTAATAAAGGAAAAAGAACACTACAAAATCATCCATCTTCTCAAATGTTGGATAGGAATTTCCAACGAAGATACACTAGAAGTCAAGCTAGTGAGATGGATGACATATTATCCAGACTTGAAAATCTTCACATGTCTAGAGATGATGAATCTCATGAACCAAGAGGAGATGTAGTCAATTATGCTTTATTGGCTACTGCACAGCTAGAACCATTTAGCTATGAAAAAGCATGTACAGAAAGTATATGGCAAGATGCCATGAAAGAGGAAATATCCTCTATTAACAAAAATGATACTTGGGAGCTTGTGAAGCTACCCAAAGGTAAAAATGTGTTGGTTGTAAATGGGTCTATAAGACCAAATTCAATGCTGATGGAAGCATTGAAATACATAAGGCAAGACTAGTTGCAAAAGGTTTTACTCATAAATATGGAATAGACTATGACCAGATTAAATTTCATTTTAATTTGTATCAAATCAAACCAATATAAATTTCCTATCATGTGGTGACTTGCACCTGAATCTATGTACCATAAATCATCTTCATTTATCATTTTTTGATGAATTTTATATGATCTTATTACATGCCTTTGACAATATCTTTGATCTTGAAAATTTCTTCTCATAAAATTTGATCCTTTGAATTTGTATGATCTTTGTGATGTATTCATTTTGAATAAATTTAATTCCTTTAATGTAGGATGCCTTATTGCTTCCAAATTTAATTAAACAATTTCTTCAAAATTATTTCACTTTTAAATATTTAATCTTCAATCAAGCAATTAATTTCAATTCATCATCTTTCTTCTTATAACTCCCAAAATTTAGTTTCAAATTCTTTCCTCTTTAAATTTCAAATTTCAAAAACAATCTTCAAATATTTCTTCAAATTTCAAAATTCATCAAATTTCAAATCTTTCAATATTTCCTTTTATCTCCCAAATTTTTAAATTTCACAATCAATTAATTATTCTCAATTTCATCAATTTCAAAAACTTAAAATTTTAATTCATCATTTTAATCAATTAATTCCATATTTATTTCATTAATAAAATTCAATTTTTATATCCTCCAATTCAGTTCACAATTTCACTAATTCACTCTCAAATTTCTCTTTAATCAATACTTCACTCAATTCAAACTTCAATTTAAGTTTCAAATGTCTCTCAATCATTAATTCATTCCTTCAAACTAATTATTTTTTACTCCAAAATAAAATCTTTCAATAATTAATTCCTTATACCTCCAAATTATTCTCAAAACTTTATAAAACCCAAAAATAAATCAAGTTTACCTGAAAGAATGTGCTCATTCCAAAATATGCATTTAAAAGTTAAATTGTACCTTTGGAACTCAATTTTCACCTTCTACACACATGTGGCAATCAACTTACACAATGTTTCAATGCACGCTTTTTATGTTATTTTCACAATCTTCTCCTCCACATGCACTAGTCTAAACATTCTTCCTTATTCACACTTTCTTCTATCTATCATAGATAACCTTTGACTCAAGCACTTCCATTCCTCTTAGCTTGAATGCTTCAACAATGTCACTTATAATTGCTTCAGCTCGGCATTAGCATAGACAATCTCTTCAACTCGACACTCTTCAACATAGAATGTAGGCTTTCACAGACACTTGCAACTCAGTCATTCAAACCTTTCCTATATAGGCTTTGTCAATTATCTACTCCACTCTCTACTTCAGACCAGTAAAACTCCTTCACTTCACTTTCTTCAAAATGTTCTTTTTGCTTTCTATCAACATCCTCCTTTTTATAATAATATTCTTGTTTGTCTTTAGCAACACTCTCTTCAACACTTCTAAATCATCTTCTCAATGCAAATATGCTCCTCATGTTCTCAACACAACAGTCTCCTTTTGTCTTTAACATAAATATATCTCAATACCTCAATCACAGTAATTTCTCAATAATATCTCCTCCACGTAGCAAATCGTCCAGTAAATCTCCTTCTTCTCACAATATCTTCTACAATCGTTTATTCATAGCAATATCATAGAGTTCAATGTGACTTTGATACCACTATTTGCAATTCTACCATATTATCTCATAGGTTAATTTCTCCAAGATCAAATATCAATCACATAAAATCATCCACAAGAAATACAAGTATTACATAATAAAAATACTTCTATTATATTCATAAATCATTTTTTCTCACATAAATTTGTATTACATTGCATGGAGCTTTATCTCTAATATATATCTTTACAAATATATTTTTAAATATTCTTGACTATTGCTCTTCTCAAACTACTCAAGATATGCATCCTTTCACATGCCTCTCATCATGAAAAAACTCCTCATGACTCTTTACTTCTATACTTGATATCTATCATCTATGAATCTTCACTTGTAACACCTATCACCTCTGACTCTTCACTTGCTCACTTGACACCTTGCACACTTTATTACATAACACATAATATTCTCCACACTTTGACACATACATTAGACAAATATAAAACACACTCCCTAATCTAATATTTACAATAGTACTCCAAGGTACTTTAATATTACCAAATAATATAATATCTCCAACATTATTTTATGTCATTCTAAGATATTCATCCATTCATAATTCAACTAGATTTTTGTGTAGTTCTTTGAGAAATTTTCTAATATTTCTTATATGTATATCTAAATTTATGATAATATATCCAACTATTTTTAAAAAACCTATAGTATGTCATTCATTACTTGTTCATTAATTCATACAGTATATTTGTTATCTTTGATACAACTATTTTCTGTACTAGTGTTATTTTTTGAACAATATCCAAGTCATCAATGTCACAATTGAAGTCCTATGTGTAAATTTTACCTGTATTACAAGTTTCTTTCTTTATAATAAGATCACCAATTTTACAGCCAATTTCTTTATATTTTATGAGATCACCTATATCACACATGATATTTTGCTTCAATGGCTTCTTCTTTATATGTGAAATTATTTCTTTTTTATTTGTATTCCCTTCAAATAAATCAAATGTGAAAAGTGACACATATACGATCTTGAATAAGTCGGTAGGAAGTGTAATAACTGTGTCTCAACTGCTTTTTCAAGATGAAGATATTTACAAATTTGAAGTGTGGTAAATGTGTCAATATTAGCTTCTTAGAAGATTGATTGTAAGTATTTTAGATTGTCAGTTCTCTTGGCAACTATTTGGATCCAATTGTGTATTGATTATCTTCTTATGTATCAAACATTAGATATTCACTTTATTTTTATGTTGTTTTCTTTAAACTAATTTAATTCTTTATTTGTTTCTTGCATTTTTTGCCATTAGAGCTCTATCCCCTTGTTTTACTTTGAGATGATGTTTATAGGGGAAAATTTGTAATGACATCTAGAGTAGATAGTCTATTTTTGTAAGATGCAATACATTCTCTTTTTTCCCCTTAATATAAAGCATCTTTCTTGTCTGTTAACAACTTAAAAATAAACAAAAATTCCTCTATCCGTAATTTGAGCAATAGAAAGTAATTTATTTGTAAGTCTTCGAACATATAGCACATTTACAATGGTGCATTCTATTAAAGCTAGTTTGGGAGAAAAAAATTCCTATTCCTTTTATGTAATATTGTGTTATCTACCATTTTTACTGGCCAAATATTTATTTCTTGAAAATTTTCAAACTATTATACATTACCAATTATATGATTACTAGCTCCTCAATTAGCATACCAATTATTATTCTTGTTTTAGTTTTTAGTGTGTATCATCAGGACTTTGTATGCTACTTTTGGTTCTTCATCTTGATCTGATTCAGGTTCTTCCTATACCACTTCCTGTTCCACATGAACTTATTGTGAAGAATTTGATCTATAACCTTGATTGCTTTTGGGTGAATTATTTGAATTTTCATATTGATATTTCTCTTGTGGCCTAATTTGAGAAGAACTTTGTGATTGATTCCACTTATTCAAAGCATTGTATCTACAAAATCTAATATCATGACTAATTTCTTACATATGTGATAATATATTCTTGCATATGAGGATGGATTAGAGGAAACTCTAGTATTTCTTTGATATCTTCTTCTAGATATTATAGCATTGTTTGAATAATTATCTTTTAGTTGCATTTAGTTCATGTTATTTTAGAATATTGATTAGTTCTTCAAAATATACTCTACGGTTTGAGACTTGCAAAGAAGTTACCAAAATACTATATAAATCTGGTAGTGCATGTAGTACAATTGAAACTAACAAACTATCATCAATTATTTCTCCCAAAGTGTTTAGCTTTACTTTTAATTATGTTATCTTTCAAATAAAATGATCCACACTTTTGTTGTCTAGCATTTGTAATGTGTATAATTGAGATTATAAGTGATGAAAGGTTGTTTGATATCTACTTTCAAAAATTATGCATAGGATGTCCCATACCTATTTTTATGTATTAGCTTTGCTAACATGAGACTAAATTTTATTTGTTATGCCTAGAAAAATTATTAATTTGGCCCTATTATCTTTTTCATCAAAATCCATTTGTGCAATTGGCTCTTTAGGACATGGTTCTATTTGTTTTATTAGGATCTACCTTGACTCCTTCGTGAGATACTATACATCCCAAATAATCTACTTCTTGGACCCCAAAGGCACATTTGGACCTTTTAACAAAGAGTTTTTTTGTAACAAATGAAGGACTTTTTCAATATTTGATAATTACACAATGACACTGAGAGGGGGGGTGAATCGGTGTAGCTATTAATTTTTATATCTACAACATTTAATATGAAATAAAGAGAACTTGACAACTGAAAAAACAACTTGAACAAGAGAGCACACCACAACACTCAATATACCGAGGTTCACCAATTTGGCTACTCCTCAAAAATGACTGCTTGGACTCCAATCCAAATCCAGTCTTTGCAAAATATCAATTTTACAAATACTTTACCAACATCAACTGGAAGGAGCACCAACCCCTGTAATTTTCTGCTGCAACATATGGAGCACCAACTCCTAGTACCAAGCACCAACTTGGACTGCAATTCTGATCAATTTAGAATGACATAAAAATGTCTTCACTTCATGCACGACCCTGACTGGTCTGCAATTAACCCAACTCTACACACTCTCATGGCTCTGCTTATTTTTCTCTTGATTCTTTTCTAACCCTCCTTTTACAGCAATTTCTCTCTAACAACAACAACATCTTCTCTGTACGATTATTCTTTTATAACCTTTCAATCCTGCATGCAATCGAATCATATACCCAACTGTTCGAATTCTTTTCTCCTACAAATAAGTGGTTGTTGAAAACGACTGTTCGAAACCCTGCAATACGACGTTTTGATTTCTTGTAGTATGGCTATTTTGAATGCTGCAAACATATCTTCTCGAAAAGCATATCTTGATCCTTCATATTCGGCTCTTTGAATACAAGCAAAATGTCTGTTCGATTCCATGAGTGCGACCGTTCGAAAGCTGTAAAAAAGACTTTTCGAAAACCTTTCGATACTTTATATTTGATTCTTCGAATACATGCAAACGGTTGTTCGAATGCATGATTGACACTTGTCAATCCATGACTCGCAGATCCGACATCGATTACATTTTATGTAACTGGTTGCATGATGTCTTTTATGACACGCGTCACCATGCCTTGCTTTTTGGCTTTTACCTCGCCAACTTTATCGCTCTGTCGCGATATCGCGACATTTTTAACTTATGCTGACGTCACCCCGAAGGTTGTCGCGATATCGCGACCAATTTGGCCTTGAAAGCCTTTCCACTGCTCTCGTCATGAAATCGTGACACTTTTCAACTTTGCTGACGTCATCATCCTTCTTGTCATGAAATCGTGACGTTTTCGACTCTTGTTGACGTCATCATTAAGCATGTCATGAAATCATGACCGTTTTGGCTCTTGGAAGCTTTCCCTGCATCTTGTCGCGATATCGCGACACTTTCATCATTTGCTGACGTCATCCTTAAGCATGTCGCGAAATCATGACCGTTTTGGCTCTTGGAAGCTTTCCCTGCATCTTGTCGTGATATCGTGACACTTTTTGGCCTTTGCTGACATCATCATCCTTCTTGTCGCGAAATCGTGACGCTTCTGGCTTTCGTACACTCTCCTTTGCCAGCAACAGCGAAAATGGAACATGTCGCGAAATCGTGACGTTCACTGCTTCCGTACACTCTTTGTTTCGTGCAGTAGCGAAATCGCTACAACTTTGTGCCTTGTGCTTTTGACTTGTTACATCTTTAATTTTTGCAACTTTGAATGGTAGCGAAATCGCTACACCTTTGTTTTTATACATTTTGTCATGCAGCGAAATCGCTACATCTTCTTGTTTGTGTCTTTTCACTTGTAGCGAAATCGCTACATCTTTGTTTTCTGCACTTCCTAATTGTAGCGAAATCGCTACACCTTTGTGCCATGTATTTTCATCATGCAGCGATATCGCTACACCTTTGTTTCCATTCATTTCAACATGTAGCGATATCGCTACACCTTTGTTGTTGAGCATTCTCTCTCCTCTTCGGGTCGCGAAAACCCGACGTGTCGCGATATCGTGACACTTTTCGTTGCTAGCTCCTTTCCTCCATTTATGTCACGAAATCGTGACATCTTTTCACCTTGCTTCCTCTCTGCCAGCATGTCACGAAATCGTGACAATTTACCTTTCACTTTCTCTCTCCTCTGCCATGTCGCGATATCGCGACACATTTTCTCTCTCCTCAGTGAAAACTCGACATGTCGCGAAATCGTGACATTTTGGCGTGCATTTTCTCTCTCCTGCTTTTTGTCGTGAAATCGCGACAGAAAACATGTCGCGATATCGCGACAGTTTTCTTCCTTGTCTCTTTCTGCCAATTTCTGAATCTGGGTCACCTCTGTTTGTCTTGAAATTCACTGCACTTGATCTGATCGACCTCGAATCGCATCAATCGCATCAATCATGTCCGTGTTGACAACAATGACAATACTTTTGCAATTCTTTTGCTGCACCTTGCTCAACAATCTCCCCCTTTGGAATTGTTGGCAACACACTGCAACCTTGCTTAATTTCTTCTCCCCCTTTGCCAATAATACCAAAGGGCTGTTGCAGACTCCCCCTGAGTCTATGCACAACATTCTCAGACTTAAAAAGTTTGAATGCTCCCCCTGAGAATGTGTTTCCCATAGCTAGTCAGTGCTTGGGTGGTGTGACTACTCCCAACTTCTTCCGAAGGTATTCAAATACTTCCTTTGGCAAAGGTTTTGTGAATATATCAGCTACTTGCTCTGTAGTTGGAACAAAATCCAATTTAACCTCTCCTTCTGCAACTTTATCCTTCAAGAAATGATATCGGATTGCAATATGTTTGGTTCTTGAATGCATTACTGGATTCTTGGATATGTTGATAGCACTAGTGTTATCACATTTAATTGAAATTGGCTCTTTGAAATGAATACCAAGATCTTTCAACGTTTGTCTCATCCATAATATCCGAGTACAACATGTTGTTGCTTCGCAATGTATTCTCGCCTCTGCAGTGGATAGAGATATCGATTCTTGTTTCTTGTTGTGCCATGCTACCGACTGTCTCCAAGATAAAATGCTCCTCCACTTGTGCTCTTTCCGTCATCAGTACATCCTGCCCAATCTGCATCAGAATATGCAATCAAAGTGAAATCTTTACCTTTTGGGTACCACAACCCATAATCCATAGTGCCCTTGAGATATCTGAAGATCCTCTTTACAGCTGTTACATGAGTTTCTTTGGGACTGGCCTGAAATCTTGCAACCATACATACTGCTTGTAATATATCTGGTCTAGTGGTTGTTAAATACAACAGGCTTCCAATCATAGACCTGTACATTGTTTGATCTACATCTGGGGATTTATCATCCTTGCTCAACTTGCAGCCTGTTGTCATGGGAGTGCTGACCGGTTTACTGTCTTCCATTGTGAACTTTTTCAGCATTTCTTTTACATATTTGACTTGAGAAATAAAAATGCCTTTTTCATTTTGATTGACCTGCAGTCCTAAGAAATAAGAAAGTTCACCAATCATTGACATCTCAAATTCTTTTTTCATTTTAATTGATATGTCTTTGCAAGTATTCATCCATCGTCTTCGCCAAATATTATGTCATCTACATAAACAACAAGAACAATAAGATGACCCTTCTCTGTTTTGACATATAAGTTGCTATCCACCAAACCTTTCTTAAACCCTTGTTTAATTAGATAATTATCCAGACCTTGCATACCATGCTCCGGGTGCCTGTTTTAATCCATATAAAGCTTTCTTTAACCTCGCAAACAAAATCCGGATTGTCACCAAGTTGGAAACCATCCGGTTGTTTAATGTAAACCTCTTCTTCTAGTTTTCCATTCAAAAATGCTGATTTTACATCCATTTGATATACTTTGAAGTTTTTATGAACTCCTAATGCCAGAAACATTCTGATTGCCTCTAGTCTGGCTACCGGTGCAAAAGTTTCTTCAAAATCAATGCCTTCAACCTAAGCATAGCCTTTACATACCAATCTTGCCTTATTTCTGACAACCTCGCCCATCTTCATTCAATTTATTTCTAAAAACCCATTTAGTGCCAATTATGTTTTTATTTGTTGGTCTAGGTACTAATTCCCAGGTATTGTTTTTCTCTATCTGATCTAGTTCTTCATTGATTGCCTTCATCCAACTTTCATCAGTGCTTGCTTAAGCAACATTTTTAGGTTCAATACTAGATAACAAAGAATAGTTCCTCACTACTTGTTCTTCTTGTCTCGAATACCATCCGTGGGATCCCCAATAATCTGTTCACTTGGATGATTTTTCTTGCCAGTTGCTTGTTTTAAATTTCCTGTTTTCTTCTTCTTCAGATTCAGTTTTTACACCATCCGGATCAATTTTCTGATTCTTCTCTGTTTCTTTTTCATCATCACCTTCAATGACTTCTTCATACATAGGGTAGTTTTCTTGATAAGTAGTTTCTTGTTCTCTACCTTCATCAACTTTCACATCAACACTTTCAACAATTTTCTTCAACCTCTTGTTGTAACATGTGTAGGCCTTGCTTTTTGTTGAGTAACCAAGAAAGATACCTTCATCAACTCTATCTTCAAATTTACCGAGGTTATCTTCAGTCCGTTTTATGTAGCACTTGCTGCCAAATACTTTGAAATGTCTTGTTGTTGCCTTTCTGCCAAACCACAACTCATAAGGTGTTTTGCTTTCATGTGGTCTCAGCATGCACCTGTTTTGAATGTAAACTGCAGTATGAACTGCCTCTTTCCAAAATCTGTCAGCTATTTTGTTTTCTGCCAGCATTGTCCTTGCCATTTCTTGCACTGTTCTATTCTTCCTTTCTACAACACCATTCTGCTGAGGTGTCCTAGCTGCTGAAAACTGTCTTCTTATCCCATGTTTTTGACAGTATTCTGCAAATTCTTCGGAGATAAACTCTCCTCCCCTGTCTGATCTTAGGCATTTAATTCTTTTTCTCGATTGATTCTCAACAAGATTTTTGAAGGTTTTAAACATCTCAAAGGCTTCTGACTTGAGTTTCAGAAATAGTACCCATGTCATTCTTGAGTAGTCATCTATACACAACATAAAATATTTGTGTCCATTTATGCTTTCAGTTCTCATGGGTCCACATAGATCGGTGTGAATTAGTTCTAATGGCTTGCTAGTGAAGTATTCTTTTGCTTTGAAAGTGGCTCTGGTTTGTTTTCCCTTTTGGCATGACTCACAGATGCTATTTACAGGTTTGCCAATGTTTGGTATATCTCTAACTGCTCTTTTTGAACTGATTTTTGCCAGATTGTCAAAACTAATATGCCCAAGCCTCTTGTGCCATAGCCAGTTTTCATCTTCCTGTCCCATCAAGCATGTTCCTTCTGCAGTTTCTGAAAGTGTATACAGATTTCCTGAAGTTCTCAGTCCAGTGGCTATTAACTTTCCATTTTTTGTCTTTCTTACTTCACAGCCCTCCTTCTTGAAGATTACATCATGACCTCTGTCACATATTTGACTTACACTTAGCAAGTTATGCTTCAGGCCAATTACAAACAAGACTTCTTTTGATTTTATATTGCCATCACCGATCTTGACTGATCCCTTTCCAACAATCTTTGCTCCATCATTATTTCCAAATTTCACAGAACCACCTTCATAATTCTGGAAATTCTCAAACTTTTGCTTGTCACCTGTCATGTGACTGGAACAACCACTCGCCAAGTATCCAAGGTGCTGATTTGTTCTGAGCTTTAAAAGCGGTCTGGACAATCAAAGATTCCTTTTCTTTCCATTTGGTTTGATAGCAGATTTTGCTACTTGTTTTGCCTTTGTCCTTTCATTAGCATGTGCCTGTTTTTCAAGAAATTTCTGGTTTTGTTTCAACCCACTTGGCTGAGATTTTCTACCCTGATAATTATTTGATGCAAAAGTGCTTCTACAGCTTTCTAGCAATATGTCCAAAATTATGACAATTATAACATTCAACCGCATAATTCATTAAGGGAGAAAAAACATTTCTGTCTGGTAAAATTCCTTTGAGATACATTATGCCTCGCAATCTGAAATCTTATGGCCATAAGCATTGCATTTAAAACAATAACCAGAAAATGCATGATTAAACCTGGGTGCCGGTCTTTGCCAGTTTGAAGTAGGAGCCATGACTCTTCTCCTCCTTGGATGTGTGACTTTTGTGAATCCATCTTTGTCAGTATTCTTCTTGAATCTGGCATTATTGTTTTCTTTTGCATGATTTAGTTTTTCTGGTTCAACCCTGATCTTTTCTTCTTTCTTTATGGGTTCTATATTCAAGTTCTTTGAATCCTTTGAAGATTCTCCTTCATCAAAGCCTAAACCAAATTTGATGCCAGAAGGCCTTTGGTTATTTAACATTTTATCCAGCTTTACAGTACTTTCTTCAAACTTATGAAAACAGTTCAATTTTCTATTCATCTCCTCTAACTGCATCCTTAACTTAACAATGTCTTCCTCTAGCTTGCTGCATTCAACTGTCTTTACAGTTAATTGTTCATCAAGAACTTCAGACATTTTCTTGAATTCCTCTGCTGTATTTTCAGATTGTTTATTATGTCTCGTGGTATTCTCTAATTTCTTTGAAAAAATTTTATTCTTCTTCCTTTCTGCACTCAACTCTTCAAGTGCAACAACCAATTCTCCTTCCAAATACACTTCAACTTCATCCTTGGAATTTTCATCACCTTCCTGATTTTCCTCTGTTCTTTCTTCTTCAAGTGCCATGAACAGAGCTTCACCTCCTTCTTCTTTAGACTCCTCATCTGTGCTTTCTTCAGAACTGCTGACATTCTTGGTTATGAAGCTTTTCTTCTTGAAGTTGTTCTTTCTGAAATTTTGTTTCTTCTTCCAGTCACTTTTTTCTTGGTGTGAACCTTCACCATTTTTTGTTCTCTCCTGCATTGGACATTTGGCTGCAAAATGACCGACTCCTCCACAATTGAAGCATTTAAAAGGTAGCTTCCCTCTATATTTTCCTTTTCCTTTTGTGAGTTTTCGAACAAAATTGGCTTTTGTTTCATCCAGTGTTCCTTCATCCTCAGATTCATGTTCAGCTTTTACATTCTTGTGTGCTTTAAAAGTCGCTTCTCTGTCTGTAGACTTGGTTTGTCCTATTCTCATTTCATATGCTGTCAGGGAACCATGCAACTCATCCATGCTGAAGTTGTTTAGATCTTTTGCCTCTTCTATTGCAGAGACTTTGGAGTTAAATCTTTTGTGAAGTGTTCTGAGAACCTTTTTCACAACAACTGCATCATCAATTTCTTCACCGAGTCCTCTGATTGCATTAATAATTTCGTTGACTCTCAGCATATAAGTCTCTATGTTTTCATCTTCATTCATTTGCAGTGCTTCGAACTGTGCTCGATGAGTTTGTAGTTTTGCTTCCTTAATCTTACTGTCTCCTTCATGGATGCTCTTCGCTTTATCCCACATGTCTTTTGCTGATTTACAACTCATGACTCTTATCAGTTCACTGTCAACAAGCCCACACATTATGGCATTCTTAGCTTTGGAGTTGTTTTCAAATTTCTTTTTCTCAACGAGATCTCGTTGGAGGGGTAGTGGGTGCTGTGTATCCACTATCTACAGAATCCCAAATATCGTATCCCAATGCACTCGGATATGTTTGCATTCTGAGTTTCCAGAAGGTGTAATTTGTTCCATCAAATAAGGGAGCTTTGTTGGATGAAAATCCTTCACCGCTTGCCATTGTTTCTTCCAAGATCTCCTTAGCTGATTAAGCTTGTACAAGGAACCTTGCTCTGATACCAATTGATAATTACACAATGACACTGAGAGGGGGGGTGAATCAGTGTAGCTATTAATTATCAATATCTACAACATTTAATATGAAATAAAGAGAACTTGACAACTGAAAAAACAACTTGAACAAGAGAGCACACCACAACACTCAATATACCGAGGTTCACCAATTTGGCTACTCCTCAAAAATGACTGCTTGGACTCCAATCCAAATCCAGCTCTTTGCAAAATATCAATTTTACAAATACTTTACCAAGCATCAACTGGAAGGAGCACCAACCCTCGTAATTTTCTGTCGCAACATATGGAGCACCAACTCCTAGTACCAAGCACCAACTTGGACCGCAAATCTGATCAATTTAGAATGACATAAAAATGTCTTCACTTCATGCACGACCCTGATCGGTCTGCAATTAACCCAACTCTACACACTCTCACGGCTCTGCTTATTTTTCTCTTGATTCTTTTCTAACCCTCCTTTTACAGCAATTTCTCTCTAACAACAGCAACATCTTCTCTGTACGATTATTCTTTTATAACCTTTCAATCCTGCATGCAATCGAATCATATACCCAACTGTTCGAATTCTTTTCTCCTGCAAATAAGTGGCTATTGAAAATGACTGTTCGAAACCCTGCAATACGGCGTTTCGATTTCTTGTAGTATGGTTGTTTTGAATGCTGCAAACATATCTTCTCGAAAAGCATATCTTGATCCTTCATATTCGGCTCTTTGAATACAAGCAAAATGTCTGTTCGATTCCATGAGTGCGACCGTTCGAAAGCTGTAAAAAAGACTTTTCGAAAACCTTTCGATACTTTATATTTGATTCTTCGAATACATGCAAACGGCTATTCGAATGCATGACTGACACTTGTCAATCTGTAACTGCAGATTTGACATCAGTTACATTTTATGTAACCGGTTGCATGATGTCTTTTATGACACGCGTCACCATGCCTGCTTTTTTGGCTTTTACCTGCCAACCTGTCGCCTGTCGCGATATCGCGACATTTTTAACTTATGTTGACGTCACCCTGAAGGTTGTCGCGATATCGCGACCAATTTGGCCTTGAAAGCCTTTCCGCTGCTCCTGTCGTGAAATCGTGACACTTTTCAACTTTGCTGACGTCATCATCCTTCTTGTCACGAAATCATGACGTTTTCGACTCTTGCTGACGTCATCATTAAGCATGTCGTGAAATCATGACCGTTTTGGCTCTTGGAAGCTTTCCCTGCATCTTGTCGCGATATCGCGACACTTTCATCATTTGCTGACGTCATCCTTAAGCATGTCGCGAAATCGTGACCGTTTTGGCTCTTGGAAGCTTTCCCTGCATCTTGTCGCGATATCGCGACACTTTTTGGCCTTTGCTGACATCATCATCCTTCTTGTCGTGAAATCGCGACGCTTCTGGCTTCCGTACACTCTCCTTTGCCAGCAACAGCGAAAATGGAACATGTCACGAAATCGCGACGTTCACTGCTTTCGTACACTCTTTGTTTCGTGCAGTAGCGAAATCGCTACAACTTTGTGCCTTGTGCTTTTGACTTGTTACATCTTTAATTTTTGCAACTTTGAATGGTAGCGAAATCGCTACACCTTTGTTTTTATACATTTTGTCATGCAACGAAATCGCTACATCTTCTTGTTTGTGTCTTTTCACTTGTAGCGAAATCGCTACATCTTTGTTTTCTGCACTTCCTAATTGTAGCGAAATCGCTACACCTTTGTGCCATGTATTTTCATCATGCAGCGATATCGCTACACCTTTGTTTCCATTCATTTCAACATGTAGCGATATCGCTACACCTTTGTTGCTCGAGCATTCTCTCTCCTCTTCGGGTCGCAAAAACCCGACGTGTCGCGATATCGCGACACTTTTCGTTGCTAGCTCCTTTCCTCCATTTATGTCACGAAATCGCGACATCTTTTCACCTTGCTTCCCTCTCTGCCAGCATGTCGTGAAATCGTGACAGTTTACCTTTCACTTTCTCTCTCCTCTGCCATGTCGCGATATCGCGACAAATTGGCATGCACTTTCTCTCTCCTCGGCAATGTCGCGAAATCGCGACAATCTTCCTTGCATTTTCTCTCTCTTCTTTTGTCGCGATATCGTGACACATTTTCTCTCTCCTCAGTGAAAACTCGACATGTCACGAAATCGCGACATTTTGGCGTGCATTTTCTCTCTCCTACTTTTTGTCACGAAATCGCGACAGAAAACATGTCGCGATATCGCGACAGTTTTCTTCCTTGTCTCTTTCTGCCAATTTTTGAATCTGGGTCACCTCTGTTTGTCTTGAAATTCACTGCACTTGATCTGACTGACCTCTGAACTGCATCAATTGCATCAATCTGTCTGTGTTGACAACAATGACAATACTTTTGCAATTCTTTTGCTGCACCTTGCTCAACAATATTAACTAGATGATCCTCCCAATATTTGTTGTAAATTAAAATATCATCAAATAAAACTAGGACAAACTTACGAAGAAAATAACGAAAGACATGGTTCATGATATTTTAAAAAGTGAAAGGAGCATTAGTGAGTCCAAAAGGCATGACTAAGAACTCATAATTACCCTCATGTATGCAAAAAGTAATCTTAGGGATATCCTATTATCTAACCCTAATTTTGTGAGAAGTAGAATGCAACTAGCACCATGCAATTCATCCAACAAATCATCTATAGCAGGGATAGGAAACTTATCTCTTATAGTGATCTTGTTAAGAGGATGAAAATAAGGACACATGCACCATGATTTATTCTTACATCATACCATCACCATAAGAGAGGAATATGGACTAATGATTCCATGCTCTAACATTTCTTGGACCAGCTTCTCAATTTTTTACTTTTGGGGTTGGGGGTGGCAATAAGGATGCCCATTAGGAGATTGACTTTGATGAATTTTAAAGCCTTAATAATACCACAATTATCATAGGTTATGTATCACAAGATAGAATATAATATAGCCACAATATAATAAAATCAAGATAATAATAAGAGTAAAATAATGTAAGCAAATTAATATGTAAAATAAGGGTTATAATAACTCAAATAACATTCAATAATATGCATAAATATGAATATAAATAGCCTTAATGAATATGAACTAAGCATGCAATATAAATTACAATATTAATTGCTTAGAATGTATATAATATTTATTACTTAACTTTCTATTACAATGATAGTGCTTGTTCTCCTTCTTTCTATGCTATACTATGCTATGGAGGATTTTCTCCATAATATAGTCATAGTAGTGTGACTCTTTGGATACTTTAATATTCCTTTCCATATGCCAAGTCTCATGACTCTTGGATTATCTACTTGCCACTTTCATACTTGATGAACACTTGACACTATAACATATGCACACCTAAGAATGACTCTTACACTTCTAGAACTTTCACACTCTAATCCAAACACTTGTGCACATATTTACATTACATATTGTTCTCATACATACAAGATACTTGTGCACATAGACTCAACTTACACTTGCACACTAACTCACATGACACTTGTGCATTTCTTGCACATTACAACTTTACATGAAACTTGTGCATTTCTTGCATATTCACACTTACATAAAAGAGGAAATATAATTCACACTCTAAACTATGACTCAACCCTAATCTATTATTTACAAATGTACCATGAAGGTACCATGGGGGTATATTAGCATGTACCATATATTATAATATACTCCAACAAACTTCATGGAATTATATGGATGGTATGATCATGTGTGTGCTTAGGAGGTAGACCCCTTGGATCACTAAATACCCCTCATAACAATCCATAATGCTTTGGAGATCTAATAAAAGAGCTCGAAGAGATAGATTCGAGGATTAAACCTCAATACAACTAACTTGGATAAAGAATCCAAGACCATATTTAATATATTTTCCATGCGATGGGAACTAATTTCCTTGGAGGGAGGAGGTTGAATTCCTTGGAGAGAAATGAACCTTCCATTCTATGTCCCATTGATATATATTTTTTTTAGGTTAATAGTAACATCACCGAGCTGAGATAGCCATTGTGCTCCCAAGATAACATCTAAACTTTTTAGGTTCATAGCAAAGAGATTGCCCACCCAAGTATAATCTCTCATTTGGATGTTAACTTTAGTCGTTCAACCCACACACTGAGTAGTACCCCCATTTTAAATTAAGACTTGAAATTTATCTTGATTTGAAGTACTAATATAAAAGCCCAAGGATTTTGTTGTCTTACTATCTATAAAGTTATATGTGCTACCTAAATCAATCAACACATTAACATGTCATTTTGTTAGCTTTTGATACTAAATACTTAATGAAAAGCAACCACAAGATCTAGAATAAGCATGCTATATCAAATATAAGATAATGGTAATATTTAAAGCATATAAAACTCATGAAAGACTTCTGCAATAACTCATAAAACTACCATTAACAAAAGCTCAAGAAAATAGTATTTTGATATAGAATGGAGATCTCAAACTCTCCATACTTCATACATGCTCTACATTGTATCTCTACCTTACTTCTCCTCTACATTGTGTGTATGTGTGTATCACACTTACATATATACCTATTTATATAATGAGAAGTGACTCTTCATATGGAGTACTCTTGGCCTTCTATCTTCCTATGACTCTTCACTTTCCTATTCTATGGACTCATGTGCACATGGACTAACATGCACATTTACATCATTAAATACTTTGCACATTCTAACAATACTTGTGCATTTATTACATTGCATAAAGTAAATACTCAAACCCTAATCTAAGACACATTCCTAATCTAAATATGTACCCAAGGTGGTACATTAGCATGTACCAAATAATGTAATATATTCCAACACCCCCTGTATTACATTATTTGGTTATTGAAGACTTTAGTCTTCAATATGGATCTTCATATTTCATATGTCCTTCAACTTGATCAGGTTCATGTTCTTCTTATTTAATCTGAATATGGCCAAGTAGTCCAAAGTGTTGTTGTCCTCTCATATTTCTCATTCTGAATCTTTGATTTCCTCGTCGACTTTTATGATAAATAGATTTTTCATTTCCTACAATTTGTTCCTCAAAAAATCCATTAGTGTTGTTTTGAACTACAATAATATCTTGTGAAATCCCAATTGGATCTAGAGCATATATATCATTGTGAATTGATCCTGTAGCTTCTATCTCATTTTGATTTATAATGAGACACTTATTGACTCCATTTATATATCTAAAATCAATCATCCTTTTGCTCTCTACCAATTTGGCTATTGAAATAAGATTTGATGTTAATCTAGGAACATACATTACTTCATGTAATAAAATATTTGGAAATGATGTACTAGGTGTTACACATCCATATCCATGTATAAGATAGTTTTTGCCATCTGCAATTTTCAACCTAAGATTGTTAGTGACTTCAAGGCAATCAAACCATTGTAAATTTCCTATCATGTGATGACTTGCACCAGAATCAATAAACCAAATGTCTTTTCCATTTTGACTTGTAGAATTATTTGTGCTTGAAGTAATTTTGCATTTTTGATATGGAATATTGTATGAGTTTTGATCTTGAATCCTTTCATAGTATACCTTGTGATGATATGTTCCTCTTGCTAATTTATCCATTATCTTCAAGAAAATAGTTTTATTGTTGTACCCCTTATGTCTCCCTAGTGTTTTAGATCTATTGGCCAACTTGGAATTTGAGTATGGGATCAAATTTGATATAATATTTTCAATTCTCAAATTGTAGAATACCTTGTATCTCCCAAGTGTTTTGAATATAATATGTCTTTGATAAAATACTTAGCTTTCTAAATTTTCCTTTAAGTTGAATTCCTTTTGTCTCCCTAATTATGAATAGAAAGCTTAAAGATAATTTTAATGCAATTTCAATTTTGATAAGACTCTCTACTTTCAAGAACTTTAAGTTGGATTCCTTATGTCTCATTAATTTGAACAAGAGACTAATATCAATGTAATTTTCCAACTTTCAAAAAGCTCTATGTTGTAAGCTTTATATCTCTCAAATTTTCAATAATATGGTTTCTAAATTTCAAAAAACTAATTTGATGTTGAAGTCCTTATAACTCCCAAATAAGAAATTTAGAAAACAAAGATATTTACAAATTTTAATATTCCTAGTTTATGTAGAAATCCTTATTCCTCCAAGTTAAACTATTTGCAAATATTTCAATGTGGCTTGAATTTCAAATAGAATGAGATAATTCTAAAACCTTTAAATTGTATTTCCAAAATACTTCAAAATTGATCAATATAGTTTCTAAGGTTCTAAATATTCAATTTGTTGCCTTATCTCTCCATTAATTCAATTAATCTAAAATGTACTAGATTAATTAATCTCAACCTTAGAATAATTAGAAGTAATATCCCTTATGGCTCCTTAACCTTTGCAATAATTGAATTAAAATAATTTTATGTACCTCCTTGCGAATGGCATGCTAATATCATTTTTCAATGCTTTGACCTTCCTCTGGTTGCTTGTAGGCTTCTCTATCAGCAACAATTAATTCCTCTACACAACCACGCTATATTGTAGGCTATGTTCTCCATGAAATCTATGTTCTCGACTCCTTCATTCTCGATGACCTTTCACTTCCTCTTGTAAATAGGTTTGAGGCTCTTGACATCCTCCACATAGGAGCTTTAAAGCTCTCAATCTTCTCCACGTGTGCGCTCCTCGAACACGTTGGTCTCCTTGGAGAATGATCTTCTCCAAACTCAAGCAACACCTTTGCCTTTCTTACGTTCCTCGAACACGTTGGTCTCCTTGGTGAATGGGCATTGAATATGTTCTTCAGACTTAGCAATAACTTCACCTTCAATTATGAGCTTCTCACGCTCAAAATAGTTTTCTCCTTCAAGCGCTCTTCAACTACAAGCTTGGGATTCAATATTTTTAGGCTACATTCTTCCTTTCACTCTGCCCTCTGTAGCGTAACCTCCTCCAATGTATTTAATGTTGTTCGTAAGGTGTTATTTCACCTACCAATAACCCTTGGCATTTCTCCTTCGATGTGCCAAGTGGAAAGAATATTTTCAATGGCCTTTTCAAATGGCTCTTCTCCTTCTTTGCAATGCTTGTTCTTTTGTAACGCTTAATATTGCACTCAACCTCCTATGAATTCTTTCAAGATAATGCTCGAGTAGCTGAGCATTTGTTCTACCTCACCATGCAACAACCACCATGTTCTCTTTAGTATGTTGGTGGTTATGGAAGCCAACATTTGCTTCTCCTTTGGCTATTGTGATTCCAACTGACCCTATTGTCTTCTCCATGTCCTTTCGACTTCCTCTCGAAGTCTCTTCGCTTGCATGCTCTCCTGCATATATAGACAATGATTCAATGGCTCAAGATGGAGCTTTTGGTGGCTCCTCTAGTGGCTGACTAAAATGACACTCCTCCTCCTTGGCTTGTAAGGTGATTTCACTTCTTAACTTGGTGGTTACCCTTCTCAACGTGATGGCTCCACTTCTCCTTGGTGGTTCTACCACTCCTTTGGTGGCTATTCTTCACCAAAACTTGATGGCAGTTTCCAATGCTCCTCATTTGGTCGAATGGTGAAAATGGCTATCTCCTTCAATATGGTGGTTTTACCACTTCTTTAGTGGTTGCTTCTTACCACTATCTTCTTCAATCTATAGTGCCTTACTTGGTGTCTTTAGACACCTTAAGCCTATTGTTTTTGAGCACTTATTCGGCCTTCTTTCATTCAATAGATTATGCACTTATATATATGATCTTCCTTTCTCCTTATTACTCCCTTTCAAGCTAACTTTTAACTCTATATTTTTCTATTGTATTGTGCAGGTTCTAAGATAGCAATGATGCAATCTTCTTCAACTTTGAAGCCTTCTTTTTGCTACTTTAAAAAACTCAAATGTGGTGCTTTTAAAAACTTTATAATAAGCTAATGTGAACATTCAAATAATGAACTTTTATAGCACCAATATTGCATACCTTTTGGCCTCCTCTTCTTGGTGATTTGATTCACCTTTTTGTTGTCTCAAATTTGTAAAATTTGTAGCTTCAATTCCTTTTTCTTTGCTGCCCTAAAATCATTAATTTTGCAGCTCTAATTGCTGCCTAAATTTTTTGCCTCTTAGCCTTTAACTTGCTGCCTAAAAATCTGATTGTTGTAGCTTCAATTCTCCTCCGAATGTATTCTCTCAACCTCTAAAATTTGCAGCTACAAATGTTGCCTTCTTGCTGTCCAAATGTCTTTATAATTTGCAGCAATTATCCTCCTTCAAATGCTGCCAAATATTCCTATGCTTTGCTGTTCAAAGCTCTCTCAAATCTACCCTGAACTTCTCCAAATTGTAGCCCTCTTTTCTCCTTCTAATGCTGACCAATTTTGCAGCGCTAAAGCCTTCAATTTGCTGCTCTCTAAATATGATTTCTTCTTCTTTATCTTGCTGTCCAAAAACAACATTCAATTCCTCTAGATTGTTGCCTTCTTTTTGTCAAGCCTTCCTTCAATTGGTTGTTCAAGGGCACTTCAAAATCTGCCCAATTCTTCTTCAATTTGTAGCTCTATGTCACCTTCAATTTGTTGTCCTGTGACTCTTCAACTTCTGCTACAAAAATCAGCAATCTTCTTCTCCATAAATCAGCCTTCAAATCCTTTATGGTTGTCTTCAAAACTTTCAAATCTGGTGGCCTCTTCTATCTTCTTTCTCCTTCAATCTTCTTGTCGAATTCTGACTTCAAATTTGGCCTATTTGTTGGCCTCTTCCTCAAGAATTTGAATGTCTTGAGATCTTCAAAAATCCTTTCCAAAATTTGGCAAACTTCTTGCCAAATCCTTCTTCCTTTTGGGCTTGTTTTCGGATGGTGATAATTGTCCCAAATTCTTCTTTTCAGGAGCTTCTCCTGCTTGCAATATTCTACCTTGAGATTTCTTCAAATCTTCTCCAATGGCCACTTCTTCAACTTCTTCAATAGGGCTTCTCTAGCCTTCTTCTTCTTTCTCCTTCCAAGTTTTCTTGAGACCTCTTCTCTTGGGTCTTCAAATTTTGCAGCTTCTCAAATATTCAATAGGACTTTTTCTTAGTCCTCCTCTATCTTCAATATTCAATCTTCTATCTTCCAAATCTGGAAGTTCTTCAATGAGACCTCTTTCTTGGGTCCTCCTTCTCAATCTGCAATAGAGTTGCTTTCTTCTTTATTCAATCTGCAATCTGCAGTCTTCAATCTTCTATGGGAACCTCCTTCTTGGGTCTCCTCAATATCCAATCTCCAATATTCTATGGGGACCTCCTTCTTGGGTCTCCTCAATCTTCAATCTTCTATGTTACTACTGCAACTAATCCCTTCACTAGATATCCTCCAATCTAGTGGAAAGCAATATTTGTTGAGTCCTAGTCTTCACGAGTTTTCCTACAACCCTGTGGAAAGACTCTAGCCAAAAAGCAATTTTAAAATTCTAAAAATGAGATCTCTCTATCTCCTCTCAATATCTCTTGTGGCTCTGATACCACTGTTAGCTTTTGATACTAAATACTTAATGAAAAACAACCACAAGATCTAGAATAAGCATGCTATATCAAATATAAGATAATGGTAATATTTAAAGCATATAAAACTCATGAAAGACTTTTGCAATAACTCAAAAAACTACCATTAACAAAAGCTCATAAAAATAGTATTTTGATATAGAATGGAGATCTCAAACTCTCCATACTTCATACATGCTCTACATTGTATCTCTACCTTACTTCTCCTCTACATTGTGTGTATGTGTGTGTTTCACACTTACATATATGCCTATTTATATAATGAGAAGTGACTCTTCATATGGAGTACTCTTGGCCTTCTATCTTCCTGTGACTCTTCACTTTCCTATTCTATGGACTCATGTGCACATGCACATTTACATCATTAAATACTTTGCACATTCTAATAATACTTGTGCATTTATTACATTGCATAAAGTAAATACTCAAACCCTAATCTAAGACACATTCCTAATCTAAATATGTACCCAAGGTGGTACATTAGCATGTACCAAATAATGTAATATATTCCAACACATTTGATAAATCCTTGTATCTTGGTAGTGTGGTGATATTGGAGACCCATAAGTGCATGAGCATAGAGAACCACAATATCATTCTCTTATTCTACTTCATCTACTTATTTTGGTTGTTATCCTAGTTTTACTGATTGCTCATGTTGTAATGAATCTTCATCCTCAAAAACTGATGTGTCTCCATATTCTAAGAGAAAGTTACAACATTGTTCATATGCCTGATCTCAAAGATGGTTTGAATTATATTTGAAACAAAAATAAATAACGTGGAACACTTAAAATTATGATAATGACAACAAGAGTTGAAATCACATCTATATGGAGGACCAGGATCTTAGAAATTTTGTTCTACTACTAGAGCTATATGTTGTGCATCATCAAGAGTATAAGGATCGTGCATGTTGACTTCCTTCTAAATTTTATCCTTAAGGCCATAGTGAAAGGTAGAGACCACCACTTCTAGACTCAATTGTTGGGTATAGGTGAGAAGACTTGTGAACTTGGAGCAATAGTCTTCCACTATTCTTGTTTGCTTAGTTTGCATAAAATGTATGACATATAATGTGAAAATTTCCTTATCAAATATTTAGAGAAATTATTCCTTGAAGTAAGTCCATAAAAGAGAGCCACCATGTTGGCAAAGCTACCATAAAAAGCCATTAATAAGCTTGGATACCCAATTTAGAAGTTGCTAATGCGACATAATTTATTTTTGGAATATGGTGCAAATGAATAAGGCCTTCCATTTTGGCCAACCATCCTCGAGGGTCAACACCTTTAAAGGTGGGAATGTTGATGCAAGAAACCTTAACATCATGAGGTTGTTCTAGGAAATTGGAAGCACTATCCATCGAGGAGTCTAGATCAAAGTTAAAGCCTAGGTCATAAGAGCCAATATTTGGGGGATTATGACTAGGTGGATGTTGTGGAAGAACATTAATATTTGGTACTTGATGAATGGTCAGAGGTTAATACCCAATGGTTTGTTGATCCTTGGACAAGAGGAGGGGTAGTATTGGGTATATTTAGAAATATTTCCATATTATGTAGGGACTTAGCTTAATTAAGCAAGTTGTTAACAATGGTTGTAATTCAATGTTTTTTCTTGTCTAATGAATTGTTAATGGAAGCAATAATTTGTTCCTAATGTAAAAGCTATTTATACAAACCACAATCAATAGTACTAGGAAGTATAATATCACTTAGAGGGGTAGAGGAAGGAGTACCAAGGTTATTTGGAGCAACAAGGTTATTAGGAGGGATATTGGGGGTTGGAGAGGAAGGACCTAAAGTGTTAGGTGGAGGTGAAGCCATGGCATTTAGGGAAGAAAGAAGATATTGGTCAAAACTATTGATATTAATAGGAGTGTTATGATGCTTACTAGGATTTCTAGGTTGGAACTTGTTTTTTCTCATACACAAATCATTTGAACCAACAATACATTGTAATCAATGGTTGACTCATGTCCAACCAATATTATTAGCAAGTTTATTCATGCACTCATAGCTTGAAGAAACGAACACCAAAAATTATGTTTTCCACAAGGATTTGATAATATAGGATACTCTCTATATATATGTGTGTGTGTTTTATTATTACTTTTTAAAATTGATTTTCTTTCTTTAATAATTTTATTAATTAGGTGAAGAACACAAGCTTATATTGAGAGGGGGGTGAACAGTATAAGACCAACTTTTACTTTTATTTATCAAACAATATTATCCAATATATCAATGGTAATATCAACTGTAGTAATCAAAGTAATGCACAAATCATCACACACAATAGAGATACCAATTTAACGTGGTTCACCCAATGTGGGCTACTCCACGGAGAAAAACTTTCACTAAAATTTTCTCAACAAATATTTTGGGAATCATTCCCTATTACAATATTTATGGACCTCTGTCCAAAGGAGACACCAATCTCCTATTCAAGTTCATGGACACTAGTCCATAGGAGACACCAATCCCCTTTACGGGTTCATGGAACTCTATCCATAGGAGAAATATTTCTCCTCTACTCTAGCTAGTGATCTTTAGAAGACTTCTATTCCCACTACAATGGCTTGTGGATCTATCTCCACTGAAGACCTCTCTCCTCACTCAAAAGACCTTTCTCCTCACTGCCTTGGCTAATGTATCTCTATCCACTAGATACTATTATCCTCTACTATGTCATCTCCAAAGCTTACTCTCAGCTCTGCTCAATCTCTGTCTCAAATCTACATGAAGAACTATCCTCGGTCTAGCACAAATATGTTTTCAAATATGTCTTTGGTCTAGCACAAATTTACACCAAAATATGTTCTTAAATTTTTCCTCAAGCCTTAACACAAAGCTTGATCCAATCACAAATAAACTTTGCTCATATTTACCTCAAGCTTTAACTCAAAGCTTGAACAAATCAATCAATCAACTCTACTATCAAGTCTTCTCAAAGACTTACCTCAAATCTGTCCAACAAGTCCTCTCTAGAACTTGTCCAATCTACTCAATAAGTCTTCACCAAGACTTACCTCAAATCTGCTCAACAAGTATTCACCAAGACTTACCTCAAATCTTCTCAACAAGTCTTCACCAAGACTTACCTCAAATCTTCTCAACAAGTCTTCACCAAGACTTACCTCAAATATGCTCAACAAGTCTTCACCAAGACTTGCCTCAAATTTTCTCAACAAGTCTTCACCAAGACTTACCTCAAATCTGCCTACAAGCTTTCACAAAATCTTGCTTGACTTTTCCTTAAGTCCCCTCTAGGACTTACTCAAATCTGCCCATAAGCTTTCACAAAAGCTTGCTTAATTATTTCCTTAAGCTTTCACAAAAGCTTATTCAAATCATAGCAAAACTTGCATACAAAACTCAATTTAATATCTTTTAGAAAACCTCTTCAATACATAGACAAGTTTCACTCATAATCTTGTTTAACCACAGGAACATATAGAGAATGATCAAATACTCAATATGTTTCACACTCACAATATTTTGTACTCAACAAAACAATCTTCCACTTTCAAACTCTTTCAAAATAATTCAGAAATAAAGTATAATTTGTTTCACAAAACTTGAACTATCACTCCAATGCATTCAATCAATAATGCTCATCCAACTTCATTCAATCATTCACTCAATGAAACATAACTTGCTTACAAACCCTAACCAAGTGTTTCACTATACTTCCAAAAACTCAAACTATGGGTCTCAAACCTTGACTCAAAATGATTCCAATGTCATATAACAATGATACTCATGTTATTTCATAAACCCTAGCTCAAGATAGTTCTCAATCTCACATAACAATGATACTTATGTTCTTTCATAAACCCTAGTTCAAGATAGTTCTCAATCTCACATAACAATGATACTCATGTTCTTTCAACATCCACAAATCATGCACATGAAAACTCACTCAAACATTTCCTATTGCTTATCAAACAATCCTTTTCACTCCACATTTGCATTTCACAACATTCAATCCAACAATATTTCACTCATATGGAAGATGTACCCCATACCTTTTATTTTGATGGAGATATATCTTCAAAAACCTATCATAATCACAGTCAAATCCTCTCTATCAATTTCAAGGTTATATAGAAAAAACCTATCTCAAAATCTCCACACAAATATTATCCCCAATAATTATTTCATCCTACAAAAACATTTAGACTCAAGTACACCTTATAATCTCCAAACTCTCAAAATAACATTCAACATATAAAAATCAAATTCCTTTATTCACCCTTATAAATCCAACCTTTATTTATTTTTCTAACCAACAAAAATATAAAATATTTTTAATTAACCTTATAAATCCCTATGCTTTCAACCAATGCGCTATATAATTATCACGTGGCCTTTATAAAACTTGCACCTCCCAAACCTTCGATAGATTTAAATAAAAATCAAAGCACTTACCTTATAATCCTTTGGCCCACGTTTCAAAAACTTTTGCGCACATCTTGGCTATGCCCAAACTCGAACCTGCGACCAACTACCACCGTAGCGCCTTAGCCCAAGGCTAAGCTACCATTGGGCTACACGCCCACACATGAACCTAAGTTCACGCACTCCTTATGCCTCTATAGAAATTTGGTGAACAAATAAAACATGTCTTCCTCCTTTGCAAAATAGGTTGCATGGGATTCGAAACCATGACTTTTGTTGTGTGAGTACCTTAGCAAGTATTTGACCACCGTCTACGCTACCTTGGGCTTTGGGAATTTTTGACCGTGTCACTTGCACTTCAACCAACGTCTGCATTTTAATTTTTTAAAATTGCAAATACTCTCTTCTACCTTAGCAAAGCAGCGCACGAAATATTACACATAGCATTAGCATTCGAATAGCATAGGTGAGGAGGGAAATGAAAATTATTTCCCCTTCTTATACACTTTGTCCTTTGTGCTTACACGTCGACCCAATTCGAAATCAATTTTCGAATTTAAATTTAAACTTTGAACTTTAAAAACTTTGGTGTCTTTTTTTATTTAAATTAAAATTTTAACCATAGGTTAAAATATTTTAATTTAAATAAATTAAATTAAATCCTTTATAATCCACTCACTAGGTCTTTTCAAGGATAGATTATTTTTAATGATTCCTTGGACCTTGTTTTCTTCACCTCATCCTTTTGCCCAAAATATTATAATATTAAATATTATAATATTATTTATTTTTTTAAAGTCTACTTCTCTTTCCTTGGGTCTTCAATCTTTTAGGCCTCTTTAAGCATATAATATTTAAAATAAATATTATATCCTATTTCTTTTAACCACTTCCTTGCCTTTTGGAAAAATAGCCTTATGACATTAATGATGATGAAACTGGACATCAACCTCTTGATATCAATGACAACAAAACTTGCTCAAATTTCCAACATTAGGGAGAAATGGTTTAAAAATGAGAAAGAGTAATCAAGTGGCATTAGCTCAATCGGTTAGATTCCTCAATATTTAGAGAGGAGATCAAGGTTCAAATCTTGCCAAGCAATATATGGATAATATCCAAGCTTTGTTGTAATACCACTATGTGGTGATGATGTAATATCAGATGGGGCCCGTTTCAATCCTATTTAACTAATTGAAGAAAAAAAAAGTGAGAAAGAGCGTGATTTCATAATTAAAAAATGTTAAATGTGAAATTGGGAGAGGGGGGTTTAATAATTATAAAAAAAAATTAAATGTAAAGGTGGGCAAGGGTGTTTAATAATTAAAAAAAAATGAAATGTGACTAGAGACTAGGGTCGGGGAAAACAAAAGGGAACGAAATGTGTGGATATGCGGAGCAAGATAAAAATAATTAAAAATAAATAAAATGTGAGAAATGTGACTAGAGACTAGGTTCAGGGAAAACACAAGGGGACAAAATGTGTGGATATGCGGAGCAAGAGAAAAATAATTAAAAATAAATAAAATGTGAGACCATGGAGATGCAAGAAGAGGGAAAACTCAAGGGAACATAATGCGTGGAGATGGGAAGCAAAAGAAAACACGTGGGAGTTGCATCAAATAATTAAATATGACTAATTAATATAAATTAGGGAGAGGAGTTGCACCAAATAATTAAAAAAAAACACATAATTAATTATTAATATAAATTAGGGAGGGGAGTTGTATCAAATAATTAAAAAAAACTAATTAATTACAAAAAATTAAATGTCCTTTTTTGGAAAAGATAATTTGAAACCTTGGTTTCTTCACAAAAATTGAAAACTTTATTTATTTATTAGCAAAAACCCCTGGGGGGGCCGTGGAAAAGAAACCCCCCCCCCCCCTTTCCTTTGGAGTACCACCCTAGGTAAAACTTTATTTTTAGTGCACCAAATATCTTCGTTAATTTCTACTTATTTTGGAATTAAGCTTTGGTACCACCTATTACGCAACAACTTTAATATTAGGAAATTTAATCAGCAGCAATTTGGTAACACACAATAAACTCACTTAATAAAATAATAATTCAATTTCACTTGCCAACAAATAAAATAAATTAAATACCCAAGTGTTGTAGGTGAGTTGGAGAGGAGAGGGAAATCCTCCAAGAGAGGTCCCAGGTTCAAATCTCCACCCTACCAAAAAGTTGAATTGGGTATCCACAATCCAATTGATAATGTTGGTGCGGGCAGGGTCGGGTGCGACTCCCGGGTGACTTTGACGGTGTAGAACCTCCTGTTCGTGGTCTCTCAGACCAAGGCGGTCCCACAAGGGGTTTTTCGCTTAAAAAAAAAAATCAAATAAATTAAATCAAATTCTAGAAATCAAATCAATGTAAATCCATAGCCACTCAAAGAGGGCAAAGTCTCATAGCCACTTTGAGAGGGTGGAGTCTCTTTACGCATTGAGGCAACTTAAATTCCAATTATTTGATGGTCCAAACTATAATTAAATATTCTTCTTATTTATAGATGAAATCAATAATAACCTAACCCTAATGTTCAAGGGTCGACTAACTAAATCTATAGCCCAAGATAATAATAAAAATACTTGGCCAACATGCCTATATTGGGACCGAGAATATAAGGACTTTTAGAATATTTGAAGTTTGATGTAGATCAATATATTTATTTGTGTAACGTATGCAACTAGTGGGATCTTCACCATCAAACTTGGAAAAATCCAATTTTGTGGTATAATGTGTAGTGATAAGTTATGTTGTCCACCCACAATATTTTGTGGCTTTTCTACATATTTAGCAATTGAAAGCTTTTGTTTCCTATGCTTGAATGTGTCTTGTACCTTTTGGATAGTGTTGAGATCAGTGGTGAATGTTTGGATACTTTTTATATTTTGTTCCATAGTGTCCAACTTTTTTATCCCAATAATCAAGGAGTCCTAGTCAAAACTTTGAAATTGATCCTTGAATTCTTGTAGTTCCTTTACCTCTTCACTCACTTTTTCTAAAGAGATGTCTTATGATCATTGCCTTGTAGCCATTTTATTTTTTATTTATTTTAATTTTTTTACACGTGCCTTTGACCCTTAGTTATGGCACCCTTCAATGAAGATTTCTAATTCTTGTTACTCTCCTTTTCTCTTTTTTCGGTAATATAGTACTATTTTTTTCCTAACACTTTGGTACTATATTTTTTTAGGCACTTTGTTATTGTTTAATTATTTTTTAAATTTTAACTCGTGCTTGGTAGTCCCTCTCTTTTTTGGTTTTTTGGTGCTATTTTTTTCAAATTTTTGTACTCCCTTTATTTTTCTAACAAATTATCAATTATTCTATGTATTAATTTCTACCTACAGCTCAATGCTTTATTGAAAACCTTGTGATCCTTGCTTGTAAAACCTCTATAATCCTACCCTTGTAATATTTTATAAAATCTCTTATAATCCCTTTGTTGCTCAAATATTTAAACTTTTGAACAGGGTTATGCATAAGGGGTTGAACTTAAAATCTATTTATAAAAATTAGGTGAATCAGTTTTGAAATCAAGGCGAATCATGTCCAACATAGGGTGAATTAATAGGGTGGAATGTCTTTATTTTTCAACAAAAGTTATAAAAATAAGGTAAATCAATTACAAAATCTTACTACCACTTGTTTTCATAAATTCTTCTGATAAGACTAATATTTACCAAATCCATTATTTTAGGTTACCTAGATCTAACATCCTTTAAGGGTTTCTACACATTACCCTTACTAGATCTCTACTTGTTTTTTCTTAGGTATCACACTTTAACAACTTTAGAGCTCATTTTTAGAGGTTTTTGAGGGTTTTTTGAGGATTTTACCAAGTTCCAAACCGATCATAGATCGGTTTAAAGCATAGATCTTGTTGAGCTAGGTGGTTTAAAATAAAATTAAAATGAGAGTTGTAGATCAAAAGTTATACCTCCTATAAAGTTCTTTACTAATCAAACATAGTCGAACCGCAACCGATTGCAAAAGGTCCAACTACAAAAGTGTGGTTCAACTACACTTTTATTGTTGTGTGGTCCGATTGCAAAAGTGCAGTCAAACCACATTTGAATACAAAAGTGTAACCAAACCGCATCTGATTTCACTTTTGCAGTCAGATGCGGTTCGACTGCACTATTGCACTGGATGTGATCTGACTGTAAAAGTATAGCTGAACCGCATTTGACTACAAAAGTGCAGTCAATGTAGTGTAGTTGAACCGCACTTGATTGTACTTTTGCAATCAAATGTGGTTTGGCTGCACTTTTGCAGTCGAACTGCACTTGATAGTAAAAGTGCAATTAGACCACACTTTTACAGTTAGACCGTACACTTTTTAAACTAATTATTCTTTTCCACTGCTCCTCTATCAAACCACTGCTCCTTTACAACTAATTATTATTTTTCTCAACCGATCATTTATTCTTCTCTCTGCAACTGATTATTATTTTTGCTACTACAGGTCATTTTTTGATAAGAATGAATGTTTTAGTTGTATGGGTATGGTTGTCATGTTAGGTATATATACTAGTATAAGAGGTAAATTTGGTAGGATAATTAAAAAATTTATAATTTCAAGGTGAAAAGGATCCTCAATTTAGGTGGGAGTGTTGGCAATTTAAAAAATGGTAATATTATTATCAACATGGGGCGAGTTGATCTCTAAAATTATTTTGGACCTAAAAATTTCAGGGGTGTGGGTCAACGTCCAAGGTCCCCAAATTTGCCAATTTCCATTTTTGAAATACTAATATTTGTAAATTAACAAAGATTCGCCACTATGCATAACCCTACTTTTGAATATTCTCTAGAAATGCACTCTATATGCCCAAGAGTCCTTATAGATTTTTTTTCTCTTTGCAAACTCCTAAATATTCTCTAAAAATAAAATCTACTTAGGTTAGGATTTTGGTGTCTTCTAAATTGCTCTCTCAATATGCTTAAAAAGTCCTTACATGATTGTTTTTTTTTTCTTGGGTGTGGTAGATTGTGGTTTATTTGGTTTGTGGGCTCAAACATATACTTATCTCATTCTTAAATAATGTTCGACTTGATATTTTAAGGCACTAATTATAGAGAATTATATTATTCCTATAGCCAAACTACTCATCTTCGAGGTACGATGCATGTATCTTGTTGGACCTAATCGCTTACTAGTGCACCATGAAACTCAAACAACCAATATCTTCCTATGGGTTAAAGCTTCTCTTATTCCTAAGGGGTCTCCCTATTTACCTGAAGGTACAGGGAGATCAAAATCATATGCAAGTACTATCTAAGGATTGGGTATTGAAGTGTGAGCACCCCACTTCAAGACACTTTATGGGCAACCTACTTTAGCCAATAATGACAACTCCGTGATATTTGAAAACCCTCGACACTAGAATTTTAAACTAATTAATTTAGATAAGGAGTAAAAATGAAGTGATTTGGCTAATGTCGTAATGAAACCATCTCTAGATTGAACTCACATACCATATGTAATGATTATGTTTGCATAAATTAATTGTTACAAAAATTAAATTTGCACAAAACATAAAATAACACTTATTTTATTGATTTCTCTTAATAGTTACAAGTATCACAATCCACTTCAATGGAGAAACCTCCTTTATGAGCAACATTCCTTTACAATATAACTCTTTAGGATGCCTTCACCTTTTTACAATGCAATATATAAAGATAATTTTACCCAAAATAGCTTACAATGCAAAAATAGATTAAACAAGTTTAATACCTTAATAACTCTCTTTTTAGGGGTCTTATTCATACCCCTAATATTCCATGATATCATTTTCATCATCACTTCTTATTTTTATTAGTGGGCTTAGCTCCACTTCTTGTTAACACCTATGATTTTGGCTTCCCAAATTGATAGTCCTTTGAATTTGTTTTTCTCTTTCCTCATGCTTTGAAAATATTCCTATCCTTTTTCTATACCCATCAACATTTTCATTTTCACAAATATCTTATATTTTTCCACATTGTTCATAGTGAGACTTATCTTCTAAAGATTTATGCTACCATAAAAAAAATGAAATGCAAGGAATAGCCTCATGAACACTTTATTCTTTATGTTGCCCTAAAATCCCTAAAGTACAAATATTTATGGAGCCATAAAAAAAATATGAAATGCAAGGAATAGCCTCATAAACACTTTCTTCTTTATGTTGGCCCAAAAACCCTAAAGTACAAGGATGATCCTTCATAGAAATTCTTTACTATATTATTTTTTACTATGTTGCCCTAAATACCCTAAATTTCTATTTATATCCTCCTCATGCATGTTAGGATCCTCAATCCTAACATTATTAGTTAGTATTAGTTAGTATTATTAATCATTTAATTATTATATTATTAACTTATAAAGTGAACCATCACAACCCTTCATAACGTGAACCATCACGTCTCTTCATACGTGAACCATCATGTCTCTTCACCAACGTAGCTTTAGGGTAGATATATATATTAGGTTGGCCATCCATATCAAATCATCCATGAATAATAAGAATAAGAATAAGAATATAGATTCCAAAAGAGGGATCCCCCTATAGTGGCAAAGCGATTACAAGGGATCCCCCTTTGAGTGGCTTGCGATTACATTTACATTAATTTGTTAATAATTTTATTGTAAGACCTTGGGGTCTTACCATTTGGTATCAGAGCCATGTGGGACCCAGTCATGTGGGAATTGCTCAAAGATCTTCATCAAATCACTTCTGTGCATGAGTATCAAACTCGGTTTGAGGATATCACCAAACACAACACAATATTGGATGAATTAATTCTCATCAATGGCTTCATTAGGGGATTAAAAGATGAAATTAGAATGGAGGTGACAAGGTTCAATCCCTATACCATGATGCAAACCTATGGATTGGCAAAATTAGCTGAAGATAAAATCAATGCACAACAACGATTAGAGAAATCACTTATGGAAAAATCGTCGACCACTTACATCGCTCCCAAACCTATGCATAATGGAAGGGCACAAAGCACTTACACAACCCCCAAATCTAACCGAACTTTACGAATTAAACATCTTATCTTTGAGGAGATGAAGGAACGATGAGCAAAAGGACTCTGTGATAATTGTGATGAACAATTTGGACCCCACCATAAATGTGCTACACTAACATTGTATTTATTGAAGGAAGTTGATCCCTGTCTCTCCATAGAGCAAGCAGATGAGGTAGTTGTGTCCGAAGCAACCAGTGCACCTACTCACCGCAATGAAGACAATGAGGTCGATGTGCAAGAAGTGATTGATGTACCAAGTAGGGATGAGGTAGACATACCCAAAGTGATCAATGCTAGCCAAACATGCACTCTACAAGACCTACACATACCTTACTCACCAATAGTGAGTTCTTGCCATATGACCAAACCTATTCGAAACCAACGCAAAGTGACTACACACTCCTTCTCCGTTGGCTCTACCAAGGAACCAAAAAAGGATATGAAATCATTACCATCACTTTTGATGCATCATTATGAATTATTTGAGGAACCCCAAGGGTTGCCCTCCCATCGTCATCATGATTTTCCTAAGGAATATTCTACTATTGTTCTTGGAAACCCCCCGCTAATGCTTCATCCTTCTCGATATCCCTGCCTACGAAAGGATGCCATTAAAAGAGTCCAAGAACTTACACAAATCCTTCTTGAAAAACAAAGGACAAAGCTTCTCAATTTGAGCTTTGAGGACAAAGCTCTTTTTAAGGAGGGTGGCATGTTAGAATCCTCAATCCTAACATTATTAGTTAGTATTAGTTAGTATTATTAATCATTTAATTATTATATTATTAACTTTTAAAGTGAACCATCACAACCCTTCATAACGTGAACCATCACGTCTCTTCATACGTGAACCATCATGTCTCTTCACCAACGTAGCTTTAGGGTAGATATATATATTAGGTTGGCCATCCATATCAAATCATCCATGAATAATAAGAAGAAGAATAAGAATATATATTCCAAAGGAGGGATCCCCCTATAGTGGCAAAGCGATTACAAGGGAGCCCGCTTTGAGTGGCCTGCGATTACATTTACATTAATTTGTTAATAATTTTATAGTAAGACTGTTGGTTCGATTTTTATACACAACCTGTGAAGAATGAGCATAAAATACCGATAACACTTAATACGGGATAAATCCCACTCACTTTAGGATCTTGCTGGATATCCAAGGTGTGAGTTGCAGAGTTGGGTCGAATGTCTATTCACTCTTTTTCACTTTTGGAATAGTTTCAAGTGGACTGTCTGTTACCTTACAACGGGTTCTGGACTTGTTCAGTAATGTTTTTGGAGTTAGTTATCTTTGTGGACAATCAGATTTACAATTAGTTCTTTGATTGTAGCTCTTTATGTGTTAGCAGATTTAAATAAAAGACAAATCTAAAAGAAAATAAAAATGGATCAATCAATCGGTGGAACAGAGAGAGTAGGGTAGGGCAGAAAGAGAAATTTATCTAACTTAGCTGCAAAACCAAAACTACCAATTTTAGTTATACCGGTTAGCTTCAAAATAGAACAAAATCAAAGAGAAAAGTGTCTAGCTTTCTAAGATCACTTTCTTCTAAGAGCATAAGACAGAGATGAACAGATCTGACAAAAAATCATAAACAAAAGGGAAGTCGATTAAAATTGGTTTCTTTCACCAGAAGCCTAGCTCGCACAGTGAGGACAGAGCAATTAGAATAGGCCTAAACCTTAAATCTATAATTTTCCCTAACATACAATAAAGAAAATGAAGCCTAGCAGGCATATCCAATCCCGGTAACACGGATCTACAACATATTTTAAATAAACCTTAATGAAACGAAAACAAAAGAAGATGAACTTATCACAATCTGAAAGAGATTAGGCTCCTGGCCACGCTATCATAGAAAACAAAAAATCACACCAACTCTAAGTCCAAAACAAAGCTCTCAAACAAGATTTGCAAGAAATTTGCTCCAATAGCTTTTATTTCTAAGTTTTCGCCTCCTTGAATTTACATTCAGAAGAAGTATTTATAGACTTAGGACAGACCTTGATCTTTTCATAAATATCTTCTTCTCAAACCCTAAATCTTATCTTCTAAACCTTACTTCCTCGGTTTTACAATATAAGTCCCTTTAAAAATAGAGTTTTGAATAAACCTTGACCACTCTGCAAATCTTAGTGCAGTTACTTGCCATAAATGGAGAAGGCATGATCTGATATTATTCTCATCCATCTGAAACTGCAAGTAAATATCTTCATTTTTTTGGTGCACTTGCTGACATATTCTATTAAATGGGCAGCTTCTTAGTCACCGTAGAGTCTCTTTGCGGCCAGATCTGTAAAATCTGGATGAACCAGCAATTCCCGACATCTCAAATTTTCATCTGACGACCTTCATTTAACCCGTGCTTATTTTGCCCTTTTTCGCCATTACTTCCGCTAGCATGCAACTGCCAGCTGGCTTTCATAAATGGAGAAGGCATGATCTGATATTATTCTCATCCATCTGTAACTGCAAGTAAATATCTTCATTATTCTGGTGCACTTGCCGACATATTCTATTAAATGGGCAGCTGCTTAGTCACCGTAAAGTCTCTTTGCGGCTAGATCTGTAAAATCTGGATGAACCAGCAATTCCCAGCATCTCAAAATTTCATCCGATGGCCTTCATTTAACCTATGCTTATTTTGCCCTTTTTCGCCATTACTTTCGCTAGCATGCAACTGCCAGCTGGCTTTCTGCAAAAGAACAAGCAAGGATTAGTATTTAATATTATTAAATTAAACCTCTAATGTTTATCACACGTCGGCTTGATTTCCTTTGACATGTGTCGCGATAACACGACGTTTTCCTTAAGCCGCTTTTCATTTTGGCTTCTTTATCTCTTTTGCCGTGAAACTGCGACATGTCGCGATTTCATGACATGTCGTGAAATCGCGACGTCCCCTACGCTTTGCATCCACTATTGCCTCTTTGTTGTAAAATCGTGACATGTCACGATTTCGTGACATGTCACAAAATCGTGACGTCCCTTGCGCCTGGTTCCCCTTTACTCTCATCCGTCACGAAACCGCGACATGTCACGATTTTGTGACATGTCACGAAATCGCGACGGTCCCTGCACTTGGCTCCTTCTTCCCTGTCATGTCACGATTTCGCGACATCACAAAATTGCGATGTCACAATTTCGCAACACAGCCAGGCCTTGCGCTCTTCTGCTCTGTCGTGTCATGATTTCACGACATCGCGAAATCGCGAACACGGTCATCCTTAGGCATTTTCTTCCCTGTCGTGTCACGATTTCACAACGTCGCAAAATCACGATGTCATGATTTCACGACACGACCAAGCCTTGGGCTTTTCTGCTCTGTCGTGTCGCAATTTCGTGACGTCGCGAAATCGTGACATCACGATTTCACGACACGACCATGCCTTAGGCATTTTCTTCCCTGCAGTGTCACGATTTCGCGACACGGCTAGGCCTTGGGCTTTTTTGCTCTGTCGTGTCACGATTTCGTGACATCGTAATTTCGCGACATCACGATTTTGCGACACGGCCATGCCTTAGGCATTTTCTTCCCTGTCATGTCATGATTTCGCAACGTCGTAAAATTGTGACATCACGATTTCACAACACAGCCAGGCCTTGGGCTTTTCTGCTCTACCGTGTCGTGAAATTGCGACGTTCGCGACGTCGCAAAATTGTGACATCGCAATTTCGCAACACAGCCAGGCCTTGGGATTTTTTGCTCTACCGTGTCACGATTTCGCGACGTCACGATTTCGTGACACGGCCATGCCTTAAGCATTTTCTTCCCTGTCATGTCACGATTTCACGACGTCGTGAAATTGTGACATCATGATTTTGTCACACGGCCAGGCCTTGGGATTTTCTGCTCTACCGTGTCACGATTTCATGACGTCGCGATTTCGCGACACCTACTTTTGCCTCTTTTGGTGTAGAAAAAAAATGACAAAAACTCAAAGTGCCCAGAATTTGATGAAACTTTGCAAGGATCTAAACAAGGCCAAAGGGTACCCGAATCTGCAAACGAAACTTTAGAATAAATCAGGGATTAAGATAAAACACATTAACATGAATTAATACATTTACATGCAAACTTTCAAAAGTTTTTAAATTGAAAACAATGCCATATGCAAGCCTACTTAGATATTTTGAAGAAGGAGGCAAGCAAAATTTGGAATAAAAAAACTTGGAAAACATCAAGAGGGTCCCTACTGTAAAATGAAAGTTAAAATTTTCAAAGGATGGAATTTCATTTTTTCAGTGGGGGTGTGTTGCTTCTCAACAAAGACCTTGGGGTGTTTAGGAATAGCCTCATAAACACTTTATTCTTTATGTTGCCCTAAAATCCCTAAAGTACAAATATTTATGGTGCCATAAAAAAAATATGAAATGCAAGGAATAGCTTCATAAACACTTTCTTCTTTATGTTGCCCCAAAAACCCTAAAGTACAAGGATGATTCTTCATAGAAATTTTTTACTATATTATTTTTTACTATGTTGCCCTAAATACCCTAAATTTCTATTGATATCCTCCTCATGCATTTCTTTACTATACTGCTCTTGACCTTGACCTCATTCACTTTAAAATTTATATTCTCTTTGTTATGAACCTCCTTTGCTCATCCACATAAATCATTAACAAATTGCAGAAATATTAAATAAATAATCACAATGAATAATCTACATAAATCAATACAAGATAAAATATGATTCCAAATTATATTTCAAACCCTTAAAGTAGGACAACACCGTATAATGCTCCTTATTGGAAGGAAACCACTCCTTACAATATCTCAACTTGAGATAAATACAATATTCTTCTCTTCCTATCCTCTCTATGATTCTTTGCCTATATTTATAATTCCCAACTACCTACCACTCCCACTTATCCATACATGTGGGATAATTACATCTTTGCTCATATTTATAATGCCTAGCTACCTACCACTCCACTTATCAATGCATGAGGGATTATTACATCTAATATAATATTATAATATTTATGCAATATTATAATATTATATTCTTATCTTTGGTACCTAACATTCCATCCCTCTTACAAAAATTTTTATCCTCAAAACATAAGAAGAGACTAAACAATATGATCTTTTGAGTCTTGCTATGAACTGGTACTAATCTTGATCATCCATCCATCCTAGTGAAACTTTGATTGGTGGTGGTATTTGTTGATGTTGATATGTCCTTCTTCCATTTGAATTTTTGGAAGTAATCCTTTGGTTCTATGTGTTGGAGGTATATTTTTGCTGGCAATAAATATCACTCTTTTTCATCCATACTTGTTTGTGTTTGCCACTTGAGTATCCAAGACTACTTTGTTGGCTCCATGCTTTTGCTACCTTACTCTAAAAACTCAAATGATGGGTCCATTTGTTCCTTGATGTTGTTGCACCACTCTAAAAACTAGAGTCACTATGCTTTCTTTTCCAAACATTGTCATAGTTGTTACCCTTATAATTCCATGTAGAACCATAATATTGTTTTCCAAAGCCATACCTCCAAGATTATTGTCGCTCCTAGTGGTGTGGGTGGCGATATGCTACAACCTTAACTTGATGTTATGTTAGCTTTAATTGTTCAATATTTATTCTTTTTTTTATGCTCCTCTATCATGCTCTCATCTTTTATTTGTCGTTGAAATCTACATTTGCTTCTTTGATTTCTTCTACTTCCTCCTCCTTTACCTCTTTTTCAAATTATTTTGCTTCTTCAATTTGTTTCAGAGTTTCCTTGATCTTTGACATAATTTCTTAAATTTTTGTTGTTGTTCCTTCCCAGGTTGTTGTTGTTTCTATAGGTTCAAGGTTTTGATTCTTCTATTGGTTTCTCAACTTGTTCCCCTACTATAATTATTTTTTGTTTTTCCTTGGATTCTTGCTTCTTACACTAGGAAATATCTTGTACTGTTATTTTCTTTTTTTTGTACCAAAATTTCATGAACTTCTTTTGTATATTAATATTAATAGTACCCAAATAATTTAACCAAGGATAACCAAGAACAATGTTTGCATCATCCATATCAATAGCATAAAAATCTGAATGTAAAATATATTTATCCATGGTGATCTTCAAATCTTCAAAAATTTGAACATTCATACCCTCAAGTTGTATGTCTTTGATTTTCTTTGCCTGAACCTGCAACCTCTTAGCCAAAGACATATTAATGACATTGTATCTACTGTTAGGGTTTATAGAAATAATAATATTTTTCTTCTGGATGCAACCATGAACCTGCAAAATAGAATTTTTAAAATTGAACAAATCCTTTGACCACTCTTTGGCTTATTTGATACCAATGATGTGGTTCTTTCAACTTGCACGTTGTCATCTATATTTTTTCCTTCTATCATGTCCTCTTTATTCATTTTTTCTTGTTCCTCATAAAGTTTATTTACCTCTTCTATCAACTTCATATTTTTAAAATTTTTTACATAGCCTTTGGTGTTTCCTTCAATCTGTATACTATCATCCTTCTCTTTTTCTTTTACCAAGTTTTTGCAAATTATTTGTCTATTTATTTCTTCTACATAGTGTTTGGTCTGCCTATTTATTTTGTTTATTTATTCTGTACATTTTGGAAAACACAAACCTTTTTTAACGTTGTTCAACTTATCTAACATCCAATTTGTGCTTCCTTCAATCTACACATTTTCTATCTTATATTTTTCTTTTGCTATATTTTTGAAAAAATTTAAGTCTCTCTTTAGTTCCATTTGTTCAACCTGGGTATTAACTACCTTTTTTCCAAACACCCATATGATTAAGAATGCATCTTCAAATTCCTCTCATGTGAATTTATATTGATGGGTCCATTGAAAGTTTATAAACCATGATGCAGCTGCCCCATCGAAAGAATTATAAATCTTACCTTTCCATTCAAAATTATTTAAAGATTTAAAAATTCTCCACCATCCCCTAGCATCATCATTCTTTTCAATGAATATTGGTAAATCCATGACCTCAAATCCAAAAATTTCAAAACTTGGATTTTTTTAAAACAAACTACCTTCAAATTGCCAATTTTCTCTTTGGACTGTGACCAAATTGTGGACTTCTCTCTCTATTTTTCTAAATAAATTGTCTCTTTTGGACTGCTTTAAAACTATGGAATTTTGTTTAATTGTTGCAAACCTTTTTAAACACCACCAAATTATGGATTGAGTATTTTAGCACTGCTACCAAATTTTAACTACTAATATAGGGACTACTACCAAACTGCAAGTTGCTACTTTACAATTTTTTTTAATACTAATAACAACTTGCTCTACGAACTATTTTTTTTTACTGTGACCAAACTGCAAACTTCTCTCTCTTTATTTTTTTAACTGCCACTTTTGGATTGCTACCAAACTATAGATTTTTTCTCCAAACTATTACCAGACTACAAACTTTTTTATTTTACTTTTAAATGAATTACCACTTTCATACTGTCTGGTAGACTACAAAATGTCTACTTTGTTGAGGTTGTGGAACTGTTGTAGACTATGGAAACTATGTAGAGACTCTTGTTAAAGCTATTGTTGATGATTGTATGGTGCTTCTATGAAAATATTGATAATTAACTAGGCCCCAAACTTTGGCTTCCTCGTAGCTTAAGGCAAATCTCATCGACCACAAAGGTTGTCTATGTGAGTACCGCTCTCTAATTACCAAAAGTATTTCCCTAAGGAATGATTGTTGAGAAACCAACCATAATTTTATCTCTAAATGATAACTCTTTGTATACTCTCATAGCATAAAAATACTACTAACAATGTGTGGGATCATTGACCCTTTTGACTGGAAACACACTCAAACCAATTACTCTGGGGTTCCTAGGGTACTCCTCATAATGAGTTTTAGGGTAATTATTAGCCCAAGTACTTTCCCTAGTTAAGCGGTCGAGACTTACACCCAATCTTGCAAAAGGTTATTAGCTTAAGAAGGTGCTTATTAAGCACAAAAACATTTGTAGTTGAACGTTATCCTAGAATATCCTCTGGTATTGATGCTTCTACAACAAAACTCAACCCTAAAAAGTGCTCTTATACCACTTGTTATGAACCTCCTTTTGCTCATTCATAAATCATTAACAAATTGTAAAAATATTAAATAAATAATCACAATGAATAATCTACATAAATCAATACAAGATAAAATATGTAAATTATTCAAATATTTCCAATTTATATTTCAAACCCTTAAGGTAGGGCAACACCGTACAATGCTCCTTATTGGAAGGAAGTCACTCCTTACAATATCTCAACTTGAGATAAATACAATATTCCTGTAGACACCTAAAAGTTGCACATGCTCATTCCTAGATCCTTGTAAATCTTTAGAGACACTTGTAGGTTTGCATAGGCAATCATAGGCAGTCATAAGCCATCGTAGACCATCGTAGGCCACCATAGGCCATCATAGGCCATTGTAGTTATCCATAGGTGCGAAAACCTATGAAACTATGTAAAATACACCCAAAACGTCTCCTATCCACTAGGAGGTCACCTACTAGCTCCCTAAGGTAACCTAAGCCCTTTCCTACACCTAATTAGGACCCCCATCGGACCATTCCCTGTTAAAAACCCTAATTAGAATAATTAGGATTCTAATTTATCATTGACTTTCACTTAAGTTACACTTTATCATTAAAAAGAGTTTAATTAGGTTTAATGATCAAATTAGTCCTAAGCATATCCTCACACATGTGTGCATCCTAATTTGGTTAGGATATTTCCTAGAAATCCTAATTCAACCCCCATCTAACCTAGGAGTTAGCTAACCCTAGTTAACCCTAATCCTTGCTCACACATGTGTGAGGATGAGATATTTCCTTCAGGGTATGTGAGAGGATGACTAAGCTTGCCACCTCCCAAACCCTAACCTAACCTTACTAGGATTTGACCCTAGGGTATGGTATACTTAACTACCCACCTTGACCTTGGTTTTTCCTATAAATAGAGGATATTTTCTCTCATTTTATCTCTCACATTTTTAGTAAACCTATCTAGACTCTGCTGAAATTACTCCATAATCACCTTTTATCACTTTTCTTTCGACAAACAACATCAGACAGCTTCTAGACCCCATCCGAACAAAAATTCTCCAACAAAAATCAACTACAGTACAATTTACCCCATAGCCTATGAACCTGGGATCTAGTTCATAGGCCACTCTACGAACCGATTGTACAAAAGATCTACAGTACCATATCAGGTATAAATCAGATTTATATACTTTCTACAACATTTTCATTAGTTTATATCATGTTTTACTTCAGTTTTGAGTCGATTTGTCTTCATAACTAAGGGGCTTGACCAAGGCAGGCTCCCAAATGCACTAACAACCTTTTGCAAGCTTAAAATAGGTACAAAAGTACATATACTAGTAGACTATCGATGGAACTCATGCACAGAAGCCCACCTTCATTGAGGATCTCTGAGAAACACCACCAGATGCTTCATATTTATGATGAAAATAGGGGATAAAAATCTCCATTGAAAGAGAGACTTATTATGTAACCCTACACTTTCAAAATGAATAAAGCAGCATTTTGAACAATATTTTATTTATTTTTATCAAATGGTTGTCTTTCAATCACTTCATTCTAGCACACCCGGTGGGACCTCCACTATTGTGGTTTTAGAATAGTACTCAAACTAATATAACTCACTTTTCAATTTTCTTTTGTTGTTACAGGTACTATGAACACAAAATAGAACCCAACAAAGCCCTAAAACATAGTTCAACCCCTTAGAGTCAAATTTTCTAGCCTCTACACTCAGTTTTACCCTTGACCTGTGAACCAGCATCCAATTCGCAGGCCACCCTACGAACCCCACCAAACAGCATCAAAATCACTCAAAATTGCAGGAGTGAACAATAGAGACAGTGGGAAGTTTATCTGATACAGCAACAGTCAGGTATTTTTCTCATAACTCCACTTTTTATCATATCTTTATGCAGCAATTTCCACTTCAAATGCATCAGGTCATTGTGTGAAATATTTGTTTAAAACAAATCAATTAAAATTTCCAGGCAGTTCTAAATCAATTAGATCAGGGCTTTGCAATACTTTCATTTTATTTTCATTCCATTCTCAAATATTTTTTCGCAATTGCATTTAGGTTAAGTTGTCAAATTCCTTTCATGACATGTCAATTTTCTTCTCAAATCTATGTTCAAAGTTGCATTTAGATTAGGTTTTTTTACATTCCTTTCTTTTCATTCCAAAATTCATTGTCAAATTTATTTTCCAAAATCGCATGTAGGATTAATTTGTCAAATTTCTTTTCAAGTTACTAAATTAGGTTTCACTTCTCTTTCCAAAATTCTTAGGGTATCTTTCCAATTCCTATCAAAATTCGCAAATAAAATTTCAAATCTCTTTCCATATCATTAGGTTAGGTTTTCAAATTGCTTTTCAAGAATCACATTTAGGTTAATCAATTCAATTTCCCTTCAAATCATTCAATTAGAATTTCAATTCCTTTTTGCAAAATCAATTTCAATTTCCTTCATGCTTCTAGATTAGGGTTTCAATTCCTTTTCACATCTCTTTTTGCACAAATCAATTTCAATTTCTTTCATGCTTCTAGATTAGGGTTTCGTTCCCTTTTGCATATTTTAGCATAGGGTATACATCTCTTTTCGCAAAAATTAATTTCAATTTCTTTCATGCTTCTAGATTAGGGTTTCAATTCCTTTTGCATATTTTAGCATAGAATTTCAATCCCTTTTTGCAAAATCAATTTCAATTTCTTTCATGCTTCTAGATTAGGGTTTCATTTCCTTTTCACATCTTTTAGCATAGAATTCACATCTCTTTTTGTACAATCAATTTCAATATCTTTCAGGTATTTAGATTAAGGTTTTTATTTCCTTTGTTCACATGCTTCCTCTCTGCTTGCTTGCACATTTCATAGAATAGATCTCTATTTGTTTTCTAAAAAGGCACATAAGACTAATTTCATTCTAAAACGCATCTAGGATTAGTTTCATTTTGAAAAGGCATCTATTTAGTTGTTTTTCTTTCACCTCAACGGTAATAAACACACCATCACTCACACACACACGTGGCATACATAGTGGTGATATTGGAATTCATCCCCAATCCATCGCTCAAGACTGGTGACATTGGAATTCATCTCCTTCCACTAGCTAGCCCCTTAGACACCATAGTAGCCCTCAAGAGCAGTTTTATAGACATCATCACCAAAAAATCCCCTAGTCTTGAGACTAGTTTTCTAGAATTCATCACTAAAAGGGATCTTCAAAGTAGGATAGGATTAGATGTCTTTATTCACAAGGCTCATATAATTAGTGAATAGGTAACTATCATTCTTGACTAAGCCTGCCCGAGGATGAAGTGAAAGCATGGGTATGTCGATAGTAGGTCTTAGATAGTGCCACCTCTTCTCGTGAGAGGCTTTTGGACTCATCAGAGCATTTTTAGTTCCCTCCTTATTTGGTTATCATTTTACTATGCCTTTACATTAGGATGTTATTCGCTTGTTGAGACATTGTTCTATTCTATGCACCCTTGGGTGTTGTAGGAGGTTATGTGCTAACATTCCTATTATTTCTAGAGTTTCACCCCACTTCTTGTGATACTTCCTAGAGGCATATTTCAAACATCAAAACACACAAACCAAAAAATATATTTATTTCTTATTTATTAGCACTAATTCTAGTTACGCCTTGTTTTCTACCCTCAAAAAATTGGTTTCAGGATATTTTTCTTCTAGGAAACCCACTTTATAGACACACATAGTCAATCATTAACAGTTTCCTATCAAAATTCACAATCTAGACCCAGTTCGTAGGTCAACCTGTGAACCAGATCCTAGTTTGTATAGCACCCTACGAATTCTATTATGACATATAGAAACTTCACAAATTTCACAAGGTTACTCCAAAACCTCACACAGAGCACACCCAAAACTACAGATTTCTATTTTTGAGTAGTTTTGAGCACCAATACACAATACATGGCACCATACCTATTGTAACCCATAGTCAAGCATGTGAGCAAGTGTATCTTAAATAGGAGGCTTCTTAGGCCACTTCCAATCAATCCTTCCACCTCGCTTCAGTCACAAGGGATAAAAACACATTCACTATAGACCTCATTATAGGTTTTGAGTTCACATACACACTATATCTCATAGTGATACTTCTACCCCAGGCGATCCCCTCGCCACCTCATTCGGTGAAGATCATCCACTTATTTTTTGCTCACCTTCACCTAATCCTCCTTCCATGTTCTATGACCACATAATCTATACTGCTCTAGAGCACCCACCTCCTTTCTTCACTATTGAGGAAGAGACTCGGCCTACCTCACCTACCTTTGCACATCCCTTCTTTTAGAGCTTATCTCAGTCCCTCTTTGAGAGTGACTCCTCCTTGATCAATCGTACTCACCTCGAGGTTGAATCCTTCACCCCTATCATAGGGATGATCTTAGATCCCTCATTTTCCACTTTGAGTACTCAAATACCCTCATCCCAAATTCCCTCACAATAATGTTCATCATCCACATCATCATGTTAGTTCACTTCTCAAGTGTCGCAACCATCACTCTCCCAACAATCCTTTTCCCATATTTTGATGTGGGATCACAACCACCCTCTTCCTCACAACAATTCTAATTCCAACAACATCAACAAACCCCATATCCTCAATCATATGTGAACACTTTCACCATACCATATTCTCAGGCTCCTACCTTTGAGACCTATACTCCTTCCTCATCACTTCCTCCATCCACATCCTACTCTCCTAGAATATATGGTATCCCATCTTCTATTCCACCACCATCTTCATCTACTCCAATTTTTTGACTCACCTCCACCTCCTCCATTTCAGGATCCATCTCCTAGTCCACTTCCTACCTACAATCCATGATACTCATCCTCTCCCCCTAATCTCTCATGCTATTATGCTCTACCGGCCTTCTCCACTTATCACTTTTCTAGTCAGATGCAGGTATCATATTTTGACACCTCATATCACCCATCACTTGCACCATATATCCAGACACCACTACCTCCACCACCACTTGTTGGACCTACATTTTTACTCCACCTCCTTATTGGTCATCATGTTGGAAGTTACATTAGGTAAAAAATGTTTTTACTATAGTGAAAGGGCGGACTTACCTTTTACCTCATGGACGACGGAGTTTGGATGGCATGGGCGGTAGAGAGAGAACTCAAATTCAATTTCCTTTTCTTCTTTCCTCCCTATTTTCCTTCTCCCTATTCTCTTTCCCCTATTTTATGCATATGGTTAATTAGCTCTTATTTAAAATTTGTAACCTGATTATTATTGTTAATGGTTAATGCTCATTTGATTTTTATTGTTCCGACTCTTTGATTTCTAACCCTAAGCTCCTGATCTCAATATCTGGTATCAGAGCAGGTTGGAAGCGAAGCTGGTGGGCATTGTCGAGGTAGGCACGGATCTCGAGGAGGAGGTCAGCCCATAGCACATGAATCAAGGTAAGCACAAATATCGAGAAGGTCAGCCTAGCCTGCAGCACGTGAATCGAGGTGACCATGGAGGCACAAAGATCGAGGAGTGGACAGAACCAGAGACGTGGACACGTGGCATGAGGAGACCAGACACTGACATGTGGCATGACCAGACAAGAGCAGACCAGACTGACACGTGGCATGAGGAGGCACGACTTACGTGGGGAGGCAAAAGGCAGTCCCGATTGCCCGTAGGCAATCGAGAATCTATCGACGACGTTAGGCTTTTAAAGCCTACAAAAACATCCGCACAATGGATGTGGGACTAAAGTCTCGATTTTTTAATCCTATAGCTAGCGCCGATAGGAAATAAAAGGAAGGAATCTTCCTTCCTTTCCCATCGGATACGCTAGCCCGACTGGCTATTCGGGCCAGCGTTAAGTTGAGGCGCGGGAGATCGCGGGGTCGAACCCCACGCGCGCCTAACAAAGTTTTTTTTGCTTGTAAAATATAATATATATATTTTTATTTTCTTTTAATCATTTTTAATTTTATAAATTTATATTATATAGATAAATATTTAAAAAAAAAAATTAATTTTTATCTATAAAAATATATAGTTTATAAAAATTTTGATTAAAACTAAAAAAAAAAAATTATATATATTAAAATTTTTTAAAAGAAAATCTCTAGCATTCTCTTTCAAATTTTATTCTTAGAACTAGAGAAAAATTATTTCCTAAGAGGAAATAGATGTAAAAGTTTTTACGCTTTGACAGGTAAAAACTTAGAAAAATTTCCTAAGAGGAAATTGTTGTAAAAAAGAAATTTCGAGGAAATTTTCTTTAAAATATCTAGATGATCAGATCTAGTGGGTGTTATCATGCTCTATGTAGTTTGTTACTAAGAACAAACGCATAAAATTTTGACGAGCATGTAAGAACGCTTGGAATTAACACTGTATTTTCACAATTACAAAATGCAGTAATTGCAAATCAACGAAATCCTGAACTAGGCTACGAAGCAGATTCAGAAGATAATTCTTTTGGAAGCAGATTTGAAAAATTTGAGTCAGTACCAATTGCTCCAGTAGAATCGAAATATACTCATTATAGTAATTCCATTGAAATTATTGAACCAGATTCACCAGAAATCATCTTCATAAGTGACGACGAGGAAGAAGTTGCCGACATTTTTGTGCACCAGGAGATAGCAGAGTCTCATCAAGCAAAATAAAGCCCTTTGTGAAAAGTTAAAATAAAGCAAGGCTTGATCTTTGTAATTTTCTTTATTTTCTTGTAATTGCACAATAATAGTAGTTTTTTGTTATTTTTTGTAATGGCATCAAACTACAATCTACCCATCCATGAATTTTATGGGGATGATTATGAGTACTGGTCCATCAAGATGAGGACACTACTCAGTGGAAAATGCTTATGGGATATTGTCGAAGATGGCTACACAGCTCCAATGGATTGGACTACTTTGAATGCAGTAGACAAGAAAACCCTAAAGGAAGCCCAAAAAAATAATTCTTCTACCCTATCCCTACTTCAAGCGGCATTAGTTAAAAGTCTCTTTCCTAGGATTGCATCAAGCACAACTGCTAAAGATGCATGGAATGCCTTACAAGAAGGTTTTCAAGGAAATGATAAAGTGAAGCATGTCAGGCTTCAAACACTGAAAAGAGATTTTGAAAATCTCAAAATGAGAGACAATGAAAGAGTCAGAGATTACTGTGTAAGATTTAAAGCAGTAATCGATATGATGCAAACCTTGAGTGATGACACAAAACCTAAAATAATGGTGAAGAAAGTGTTGAGAACACTTCTTCCTAAGTGGAATCACATAGCAATCATAATCGAAGAATCAAGAGACCTTTCTACTATCATGTTTGATAACTTAATAGGTTCATTAACTTGTCATGAGGAGAGGTTACAGGGGGCACCTTCCCCAAGCTATGGAGGTGAAGACAATGCCTTCACTTCAAATGAAGCCACAGGGTGAGGACAAGGAAGAGGAAGAGGCAGAGGATGACAACAAAGAGACAGAGGCCGAGACAACTCAAGAGGAGCAAACTCCTACAAAGGAGGAAATCAAAACAGAGGACAAAACAACATGTTTCAATTGCGGTAAACCAGGACACTTTGCTCGTGACTGCTGGTTGAAAACTTCACAAGGACAAAGTAGTCAATACGGTTCCTTCTATGGAGAAGAAGAAGACCCCTCAAATATTTTTCTTTCATATGGACAATCAGATCACAATCTAGATGATACATGGATTCTAGATACTGGTTGTTCCAATCATATGAGTGGCAAAGAAGAACTCTTTGCTACCTTAGATTCAAATTATAAATCCCATATTAAGTTAGGGGATAATAAGACATTGCAAGTAGAAGGCATTGGAGCCATGGAGGTTCCAACAAAAGAAGGCCTTAAAAAAGTGTATGACATTTATTTTACTCCCAAGCTCCAACACAATCTCCTCAGTGTTGGACAAATGATGGAGAGGAATTACAAACTTGTTTTTGATGAAGGTAGATGTACCATACTTGATAAAAACAATTGTAATAGAGTCATTACACAAGTACCTATGACAAAAAATAGGTTATTCCCTCCGAAATTTGGTGAGCCAAGGGGAGCACAACTTGCGAATGTAGCTATTTCAAATCCAAGTGTACTGTGGCACTTGAGATATGGTCACCTTAATTCCGCTAGCTTGAAAATGTTAACTTCACAAGCTATGGTGACAGGACTACCAAAGATTTTAGATCACAAGAAAGTATGCGAAGGTTGTGCTTTGGGAAAGCACTCCAGATCAAAGTTTCCTAAAATACAAGCCTGGAGAGCCAGTTATCCTCTCCAGCTAGTGCACTCGGACATCTGTGGTCCTATGCAAACAAAAAGTCTAGGAAACAATTCATATTTTCTAAATTTTATTGATGATTATTCTAGAATGTGCTGGATTTATTTTCTGAAACATAAAGATGAAGCATTTGATTGCTTCATAGATTTCAAAAATAATGTAGAAAAGCAGAGTGAATATCATGTAAAATGTCTAAGGACAGATAGAGGAGGTGAGTACTCCTCAAATGAATTCTTGCAATATTGTAGAGAGAATGGGATTAAAAGGCAAGTTCACTACTGCCTATACTCCTCAACGAAACGGTGTGACAGAGCGAAAGAACTGCACCCTTGTAGAGATGGCAACAACTATGCTACAAAAAAGCATCTAACACACACATATTGGGCAGATGTCGTTAGAACCAGTGCATACATAATAAATAAAAGTCCAACTTCTAGTTTAGATGGTATCACTCCTTATGAAGGATGGTACGACAAGAAGCCAAATGTAAAGCATTTCAAGATATTTGGTTGTTTAGCCTATGCACATATTCCATAAGAGAAAAGAAAGAAGCTTGATCCCAAGAGTCAAGCATGTATATTTGTAGGGTACTGTGAATCCACAAAAGGATACAGACTCTACAATCCAAAGACCCATAAAGTAATTATTTCAATAGATGTAATTTTTGATGAAGGGGGAGAATGGGGTCATCAAAAATTTGCTAATGTAGAATCTGATTCAGCCAGTTCTTCACACGTACAAATTAAGAATAGCAGTGGTACCCCACCACAGAGTCCTCAAAATGAATCTTCTTCGAGTACATCGAGTGGTACACCAAGTCCTAGAAGAAATCCTTTGAAGGCACCACCAAACTCTCCAAGAATATTTCAGAGATCTGTAAGTGCTCCAAGTCCTATGGATATTGATCCATCTTCTCAAAGGAAAGAGACTAATAAAGGAAAAAGAACACTACAGAATCATCCATCTTCTCAAATGTTGGATAGGAATTTCCAACGAAGATACACTAGAAGTCAAGCTAGTGAGATGGATGACATATTATCCAGACTTGAAAATCTTCACATGTCTGGAGATGATGAATCTCACGAACCAAGAGGAGATGTAGTCAATTATGCTTTATTGGCAACTGCACAGCTAGAACCATCTAGCTATGAAAAAGCATGTACAGAAAGTATATGGCAAGATGCCATGAAAGAGGAAATATCCTCTATTAACAAAAATGATACTTGGGAGCTTGTGAAGCTACCCAAAGGTAAAAATGTGTTGGTTGTAAATGGGTCTATAAGACCAAATTCAATGCTGATGGAAGCATTGAAAGACATAAGGCAAGACTAGTTGCAAAAGGTTTTACTCAGAAATATGGAATAGACTATGAGGAAACCTTTGCTCCTGTAGCAAGACAGGAGACAATTAGAACAGTTCTTTCCTTAGCTGCTCACAAAGGTTGGGCAATACAACACATGGATGTGAAAAGTGCATTCTTAAATGGATACTTAACAGAAGAGGTGTATGTTCAACAACCTCAAGGTTTCCAAGAACAAGGAAAAGAAAACCTTATTTATAAATTGAAAAAGGCACTTTATGGCCTCAAGCAAGCACCAAGAGCTTGGTACTCATGCATTGATCACTATTTTAATGAGCTTGGATTCACTAAAAGCAAAAGTGAACCAACTCTGTACTACCTCAAGAATGGAACAGACATCCTCATAGTTTGTTTATATGTGGATGATCTTATATTTATGGGTAGTAATAAGAAAATGAACATGGAATTCAAAAACTTCATGATGAATCAGTTTGAGATGAAAGATCTTGGATTAATGAGATACTTCCTAGGCATGGAAGTACATCAATCAGAGAAAGGGATCTTCATATGTCAACATAAGTATGCAAGTGACATGATCAATAAGTTTGCTATGCAGAGAGTGCAAATCGGCTTACAACACCAACAGGACATGGAATGCAGCTGAGCAAAGATGATGGATCACCAAAGGTTGACATGACCACTTTCAGGAGTATGGTTGGGAGTCTAATGTTTCTTACCAACACAAGACCTGATATTCAGTACGCTATTTCTCTTGTTTCAAGGTTTATGGCTAGCCCATCTGAGTTGCATCTTCAAGAAACCAAAATAATTCTACGTTATGTAAAAGGTACATTGGATTTTGGAATCCATTACCACAAGAGTAACTCTGTGAAGTTACTTGGTTTTAGTGACAGTGATTGGGGCAGCAATATAGATGACAAGAAATCTACATCAGGGAACTGTTTTAGTCTAGGTTCAGGACTAATAACTTGGAGTTCCAAGAAACAATTTGTTGTAGCATTATCATCTATTGAAGCTGAGTATATAGCCATTACACATGCTAGTACTCAAGTCCTCTGGTTGAGGAAAATCCTTGAAGAGATTGGCGAAAAACAAAGTGGTCCAACAACTCTGAATTGTGATAATATTAGTGCCATTCAGTTGGCATATAATCCAATCCATCACAAAAGATCAAAACATTTTGATATGAAGTATCACTTCATTCGAGATATGGTGGATCAGAAGATAGTTGAGCTTAAATACTGCAGCACTTTGGACAATATAGCAGATATCTTCACCAAAGGCATAGCTATAACTCAATTTATAAAGCTGAGAGACCGTATAGTCGAGTCCTCTCAACTTTAAGGGGGAGAATGTTGGAAGTTACATTAGGTAAAAAATGTTTTTACCACAGTGAAAGGGTGGACTTACCTTTTACCTCATGGATGGCGGAGTTTGGACGGCATGGGCGGCAGAGAGAGAACTCAAATTCAATTTCCTTTTCTTCTTTCCTCCCTATTTTCCTTCTCCCTATTCTCTTTCCCCTAAGTTAGGTGTATGGTTAATTAGCTCCTATTTAAACTTTGTAACCTGATTATTATTGTTAATGGTTAATGCTCATTTGATTTTTATTGTTCCAACTCTTTGGTTTCTAACCCTAAGCTCCTGATCTCAATACATCATACCCTATGGCCCAACTGCTATAGCAGACCCCTCTCTAGCAAATCCTAGTGTAACAACCACAAATTCTGTAAGCACAATATTATTACCCTAAGCAAATGTCTACTCCACAGCAAGGCACCCCATCACCTTCAACATCCTATACCATTCAGCAATAACATCATTGGGCATCATTGCAATACATTCTCTCTCTATATTGGGAATAACAATAGCTCTAATACCCACCTCATTCTTAGGTTTCAACTGCCTCAAAACAATCCTTTACACCTCTAGCAGCAAAACTTCAACTTTTTCAATAAGAAGTTAAGATGCTAAATCTTTATACAGTCGGTTATGAGCTAAAAAAACCTACATACAACAAACTCTACAATGAGCCAGTCCACCCTTCAGTTCCTATCCATCCTTACCCTTATCGTCTCAAGATCCTAAAGTTCGATAAGTACAAAGGTAAAGAGGATCCTTGTCAACACGTCAATAATTATCACTTCACTTGTTATCAGCTTCATAGTAGTAATACCCTCATGTTATGTACCTTCTTCCTCTTGCTTGGGGGACGAGCCCTTGATTGGTACAACATGCTTCTGCACCATAGCTTGTTCACCATTGATAAGTTGGCCAATTCATTCTTAGAATATTTCTCCATAAATATAAAGAAGAAAATCAACTTCTCTGATGTCTGCACCTTATGACAAGTCGACGATAAGCCCATTACTAAATTTGTATCTCAACAAAGATCTATCATTCATGTCCTAGCCCATAGCCTCCCTTCTACTGAACTAGTTACACTCTTATCCAATAGTTGTCACAAATATATCTCCACTTACCTATAGCTTCATCAAAGCCGCATGTTTGAGGAAGCCATTACTCAAGCCAAGTTCATCGTGGACATCAAATTCCAATCTAGTAAGGTTAAGCTTAGGTAGAAACTATTGTACAACTCCAACTTTTTCTTCAATCAAAATGTACCAAATCAACCCTTCCCTAGACCACCATAAACTAATCAGGTGGCAATAGCTTCTTTGGCTTCTTCATCCATCGTACAACCTCCTCTATAGCACCAGTTGTTCCAAACTAACGCACCCCTTTCTCCCAAACCACAACAGGCTCATAGCCTTCACCCATAGCTTCCACAATGTAATTTGACCTTGCTCTTTAAGCCCTTGCTAGCTCTATTCCAGAGATTATACGATGCAAGTTATATTGCCTTACCAGATGTTTGAATTATAGATCCAAACCAACTCAAGCCTCAGGGATATATTGAGCAGGCCTTCTACGTATACCATTGACAGCACAACCATGATATAGAGTATTTGTGTTCCTTTCGCGGTCTTGTCCAAGACCTTATTGATTGGGGTACCATTCAGGTTGCAAACCCCCTCATACCACAAAACTAAAATTTGGGTATCTATCAAAACCTATTACTTAAACACAGGGGGACCAATTACCAAGGAGCGTAGTCAAACTCCCAAGGGCAACCTTGATAGGTTAACAATGTTCAACATGACCCTCCTTCATGCAATGTAGTTAGCATGATCAACCTCACAACTCGCACATAGCACTATCCACTGCATCATGATGCACCTGTAGTATCCCCTCCAATACCTTTTACATCACCACAACCTTCAATAGCCTTGAACATTTTACCAAAGTTACCTCACAACATCATCACTATACGCGGTAGCCTTATGCATTAGTTACATAATGTCCTTGCTAGGCAATCTATTTTTGACCTTTTACAGTAGTCTCAACCCCATCGCGAGGCATTGAATGACATCCTTTAATCCATTGATTTTGAAACCCATGACACAAATGCATTTGTGAATTTCATTGGGAATATCCACGCTACCTTCAACCTTCCATAAGTTTCCATGACCATGAGATTATAGAGGAGCTAACCCTCCTCTACACATACAAGCAACTATCAATGACATCACCTAAAAGCATGTTCTTGTTGATACCGGTTCATCTATTAGTATCATTTCTACGACTGCCCTACATCACCTTCACATTCCACCCATTCACTTTACTACCCCATCACTCAACCTTCAAGTGTTCTATGGTTTCATGTGACCCATTGTAGGCTCCATTATCCTACCTATCTGTGTAGGTGTTTGAACCATCTCCATTTTATTCCATGTAATTCAATGTGAGATGCAATATAATATCTTGCTCAAATGTCCATGGATTAGAGATATGTAATGTTTCTCCTCTACCTTGCATCATTATCTCAAGTATATCTATGATGGACTCGTCCATTGTGTTCCTATCGATGGGGACCCCTTTAAATTTAGCAACATTGCAGATCTTCCACCAGGACCCTAATCATCCTCTACTCAGGTCCTCATTCCTTCTCATAATTTAGAGGGAGCATCTACATATTCTTTTATACCAACCTCATCCCCACGACAATCATCAAGGTCATGTATGCATTCCCCTCAATCATTGTCCACACCCCTTCTATCATCTAGCATGGAACTTCATTCTATTTCCACACCTTTATTGCCACCTTCCTCATGGTCTCCTCCTCCCTCTCAGCCATCCTCCTCTATATATCTACCTCCTGCACCTCCACCTTTTTTGCCAACCTAATCGTGGCATCCTATTACATCTCACACATCTTCCTCTATAGAACCTCCTCTTCTTCCTACTCCTCAAACACCCCCACTTCCTTTTCATTCATGACCACAGTCATTCACATCTTCTCGTATATCGATGCCTACACCCCTTCCCCCTACCACATAGTTTCCACATGCAAACCATCCCATTCCTTCTTCCATGATTGAATGCCATGATTGGGAAAAACAAGCCTCTCACTTAGATGCTCAATTACTCCATTCTTCTTCTTCTATTATTCATGATTCCCAGGTGGCATCATCTTCCTCTGATTTTAATTTACCACCTCGATCCCCAACATGTACGATGTCTCAAGTGTCAATTTTCATGACAAATTTTGGGCCTTCTGACTATAACATTCAGGATATTCATGTTCGACTTTCCACAATTCAATCTATACATGATTTTTATCATCCTTCAGCTTCAATACTAACCATTAGTATTGTTATATGACTCGGTCCTACCAATAATCATGCTAATTTTGTTTATGTAGGCATAGACTCATCGCTCTCGATCGCTATACCTCCACCACCACAATCCAGTTTCTATGGTACTCTAGACCACATGTTCAACCCCCAATTCATTTTACGCCACCTTTGGTGTATTCATTAGCATGGATTTGGACTAGGCTTCTATGAGCAAGGGTTACACATGCCTATCAACCCCCATGTTCAGTCACCCACAAACAAATCCAGCCTAGGTTATCACCCTATAGTAGTTCATATGCTCGAGGATGAACTCCAAGATCTCTCTCTACACCCCATGCCAATTCTTACACACTTGTTGGAAGAATACATCGATATGGATATCCTATATGAGAGTCCATCTCTATATTCTATCGTCACTACTCCATGCATCTTCTTCCAAGACACGTATTTTATTGATCCCACCTCTACTTATTGTATTGACGCACTAGTTGACCAATTTGTTGCCTTGTCCCTCATAACTCCTTACCCAGAGTGCAACACTTCACCTCCTCTTTCATTGTCTATACATTCGACCATACCATTTCCCACTCACTGGTAGCTTCATTAATATACAATGCAACCTCACTCTCCACCCATGGTTTTATGTCCACCGTTAAACCTACCACAACATTCAAATGATTCTGAATCTTCATCATCAAACTCATTGTCTTCTATGACCTCTACTACTTTTGTTAATATGGTCAATGTGGATCTATTCTCACCACTTCGATACACATCTCATATGATTCATGATGACACACCAAACCCTAACTTCATTGATTTCACTCACGTTTCACCAACGCCTTCACCACAAGATTGTTTGCTATCATCCCTTATTTTGCGTACTACAAATGCTCATTCACCATCTACTCCACCTCACATCTTGTGGGTTCATTAAACTGGCATTTACTTAGATGATGAATTTGAGTTACCTAAGGCTATCGATGACCTCCATCTTATTCCAATCTCGAAACATCTTCAATATGGTTCCCACATGCTTGTGGAAGACACCATCGATGTCGATATTGGTGATGACCCCAAAAATCCATATATTGTTAAACTCACCGCTAGCCTCTCATTAGAGGAGCGCATCATTTTTACCATATTCCTTAAGGAATACATCAGAGTCTTCGCCTGGTCCTACTTGGATATTCCTGGACTCGATCCCTCTCTCATGGTTCACAATATCACTCTCAATAGTGATGCCAAACTTGTCAGATAGAACTACGATGTATGCATCCTATAGTTGTGTTGGTAAAATTTGAGCTCCAAAAGCTCCTTGATGTAAATTTCATCCAACCTATCAATTACCTAGAATGGATTTCCAATATGATGTCGGTACCTAAACCTTCTAGCGAAGTTCACATATGCACCGATTTCCATGATTTGAACAAAGCTTGTCCCAAGGAAAATTTCCCTCTCCCAAACATCAACTCGCTAGTTGATGTTATTGTATGCCATGAAATGATCTTCCTCATGGATGGATTTTTTTGTTACAATCATATTAAGATCAACCCCGTTGATCAACACAAAATATCATTCACAACCCCCTAGGGGACTTTTTTATAAGGTCATGCCTTTTGGCCTTAAAAACATTGGGGTAACGTACCAGCTTGTAATGACCTATATTTTTCATGACTACATGCATAAAATCATTAAATATTACATTGATGATCTCATAACCAAATCTAAAAAGCATTCACAACACCTTGTTGATCTATGCAAGATCTTTGATCGCCTTTTAGAGCACAATGTTCATCTCAATCCAAAGAAATGTGTCTTTGGTGTTACTTCTGGTAAAATCCTAGGGTTCATTATTTCTCAATGAGGCATTGAAGTAGACCCCAACAAAGTCAAAGCCATCATCGAGATGCCTCCACCCACCAATCTCAAACAACTACATAGCTTACAGGGCAAATTCAATCTATTCATCATTTCATTACCTAGTTATTGGATAAGTGCAAACCATTCAATCATCTTCTACAAAAGGGGGTCACCTTCAAATGGGATGCAAACTATCAACAATACTTTGATTCAATCAAAACCTACCTGACTTCATCACCAGTCATATCTCCCCTGCATCCATATTTGTCATTCATCTTGTATATTTCCACTATGGATTTTGCACTTGGCACGTTATTAGCTCAAAATAACATGCTCAATCAAGAGCAAGCCATGTATTACATCAGTCTTATGCTAGCCATCTAAGAAACCTGACACGCATATATGGAGAAACTATTTTTGGTTGTAGTCTTTGCAACATAAAAACTATGCCACTATATGTTGAATCACACCATATTTGTTATCATAACCCGCTCTGATATATGATGAACAAGAGTTATCATAACTCTTGCACTACAAAATGGATTATGCTCCTCACTGAATTCAACCTCGAGTTCATTTTCTAGAAGTCCATCAAAGGGCAGGTCATCACCGACCAACTCATCGAGGCTCCATTACCCGATAATCAACCACTCCTTATCCAGCTCCCTGATGATTCCATATTCCATATCATAGAAGTTGAAGAGTATGTCAAACCAGAAATACCAGCTAACTTAATACTTGTCTTTGATGGTTTCCACTGCACTCATGCTGGGGGTATAGGAATTAAATTCTTCACACCTGATGGGGAACCTCTCCCATTTTATTCAAAATAGGGTTTTCTTACACAAACAACAAGGCAGAATACGAAGCTCTCATTCTTGGTTTAAAGCAAACGTATTCAATGCACATTATATGCCCTCACATCATTAGTGACTCTCTCATTATCATCAATCAAGTCCAGGAGATTTGGCAATACCGTTGCCCAGTCCTTCAGCAATACAAATAGATTGCCCAACAACTCCTCACCCAACTCGAGTGGTATGACATCGAAGCTGCTCCATGATCATAAAATCACTTCACTGACATAATGACATCCTTGGTATCATTAACACCACAAAACCCACTCTCTAACACAACACACGTGTCCATTCATAAACTAACACATTCTGTTATTTCATCTTCACCTCCCATAAATGATGATGGTATCCACGTCATCTATACTAAACCACACAATCCTTGGTTTTCCTAAATTAAGGATTATATCAAATTAGGCTTTCTACCTTGCAACTTACCACATGCTCACCATTGAGCATTCAAAAAATGGGTGATTCATTACACACTATTGGGGGACATCCTGTATCACCATAGTCATGATGGTATTATTTTGTGTTGCCTAGAGCCACATGAAGCTCAACGAGTGGTCCAAGAAACCCATGATGGCACTTGTGGTGGTCATTTTAGTGGCATGGCTATCACAAAACACATTTTGTGTATGGGCTACTATTGGCCCAAAATGGAACATGACTGTTGTGAGTATGTGAAGCAAGGTATCAAGTGTCAGCAATATGCTAACCTCACACACTTACCCTCACAAGCATTCCAACCTATCTAATCCATGTGGTATTTTTCCCAATGGAGTTTAAATATTATTGAAAATATCTCACCTACCTCATCAAGAAACCATAAATTCATTATCACTGCCATAGAATACTTCACAAGGTGGGTCAAAACCATCCCACTTGTTCAAAGTATGGGGACCAAAATCACAGAATTCATCACTAACCATATCATATGCCGCTTTGGAATCCCTTCATAAATCATCTCTGATAATGGCACTCATTTTAAAAACAAAATCGTCCATGCCTTATACACCAAATTTCATATTCACCATAGCTTCTCTACCCCGTACTACCCGTAAGGTAACGACCAGGCTAAGGCTATCAACAAAACCATCTACTCTATTCTTCGTAAAATGATCACAAAATCACATCGTGATTAGCACAATCAAAATGCCATTAGCCTTGTGGGAATATTGTATGAGCATTCGCACCCCCATTGGGGTAACTCAATTTTCTTTGGTTTATGGAATTAAAGCCATTATGCCCCTCAAAATTGAAATACCATCTTTACACATCTCCATGAAAGACTTCATTAATGACAACACTACTCATCAAGCCTAACTCAACCAATTAACACTCTTGGATAAGCATCGCATCCATACCACAAAACACACCTGTGTCTATCAAGATCATCTTCGTCGTGCCTACAACAGTAAGGTACACTAGCTTGAGTTTCAGATCGGTGACTTGGTTCTCAAAGAGAATCAATAGATCACAAGTCAGCCCCACCAACAGTGAGACAAGTTCACTCCCAATTGGGTAGGCCCATACATTGTCACACACAAATTTGGTTTAAACACCTATCGATTTGCAAATATCGAAGGACTCGTCAAACCCGAACCCATCAACATAATTCACGTACACACATTTAATGCCTAGCCCATATAGGTACACATCACCACAAATTGCACATACTATCATCATCATGGTGTATATATCACGTCACTCATAGATTCACAACCCACATCACACTGAACACACAACTTTCACTTTTTGTTACTCAATAGAAATACTTTTGTTTTTTATGTCATTTTTATGTTGTTGGTATCTTATGGTTTTGCAGGTCTCTTATTGCTAGCTACGACATCTTTTGTGGAGATACGTTGTTCCATGTTACGCTTTCGGTATACCACTTTCGTATCATGTAGGACCTTTAGACATTACCTTCAGTACCAATCACCCCTTCCAACCTTACCATACCTTCTAGGCCCATTCACAGATGTCAGGTATCCCCATCATCGCATTCTGATCACCGCACATCATCCTAGCATCACTCATTCAATTGTAGGAATTATTCCTATTCCCCTTGCTCTTATGATAGCCAAATATTTGTGTTCTCCTTTGTAGATAAGGAGGAACATTCCCACCCACCAGAATCTCATACACGGGGACCATCCCCTCCTCACTTGGTTGATATGAGAGATCCATATCTACCACCTTCTCCAACTTGTCGACCTTTAGTAGGATACTATCCTCCTAATAGGGGAACCACATCTCTTCACACACACTCTTTAGGACTACTCCCACCCCTACCTAGTGTGATATCATCTTACAACCAATCCCTTCATCAACATTCCACCTAGGCCACCTCTGTGTGTACTCTCCCATCTCGTCCATGTTTATATCTATAGTTGTCTCCTACACCACCTATCCTCCAGATGCCCCCATCTCCACTCCATAGCATTCCGCTTCAACCTACTCTACCACGAGCACAACAATTTCAATCCCCCCTTCTTCTTCTTGTTCATTCTCTTCTTCATGCCCGTACCCCAACCCCATTTACACATTGGAATATCGATCCCCACCTACCTCAATGTTGTCACCTCCTCCCATCGATATCCAACACATTCTCTCTCACCTCGACAAACTCGAGTCACACTTGATTCATTGGTGTTACCATTCCTCTCCCCATCGTTCTATCATGGCCCACCTCCCTTCATCTTCTTCTAGGCTTATTCCTTGCTCTCGAATCTAACCTTCACCAGATCCTAGAACCCCGATCCAACCACTCATTCCTACCCCACCTTCCTCGCGATCATCACCATTCGAGCCATACATATACCCCATGCCTATCTGTTCAGCACCACTCTCCTAGACATTTCACTAGTTGCTCCACCAAGACCTCCTGGTTCTATCTGAGATCCACCCCATCAACCCACTATGCCCTAAGCTACAAAACTACAAAGAGAACCAATTTTACATTTATCATCATCAACCAGGATATGACATCGATGCGTACCACACTTTTGAAACCCTTATCCAAGCATGTAATTTAATGAATACCTCCCACATCTTGAGCACACTCTCTCTCCTACTCAACTTCAGAGCCCTCCTTGTCGTCTTGTCCCTTGTTGTATGCCCTCGTGTGAATCATTTAAATCCACACCTCGTTATTTCCAACTATTATCCAACTACACAAATTACCAAAATCCTAGTCATCTCATCACTTCACCTAGTCATTCACGGTTTGATCCCTATCACTTCACATAGTCTTAGCATGCTTTCTCCCCTTATTTTTTCTTCCATTCTCTTTCCTCTTTCTCTTTTCATTTGGCATTGTTGTATGGTCACGCTTTGAGTGATTACATTCCTATGTTGATTTTCCCCTTTTCTTCTTCTTCTTCTCGTCTTCTTTGCATCGTTGCTTTGCTCCTTATTCTTTGTTGCACTTTTTCATTCTTGTTTTTCCTCTACATCTCTTCTCACTCCTAATTTTCCTTGTTTATCACTATCACATGCATTCTCCCAATTACATACTTCTCTCTTGTTTACTACACCCCCCACACGCTGGAGTAATCATTACCATGACTCCCTTTGCTCATCATTTCTTCACACACCCATCTATTTTGACATGGTTTCTAATCTCATCTGGTTAGGTCTCACCAAACTCCTCTTGTAGATACTTTCCTTCTATGTCATATCTTTCACACTACATCCATTGTCTATATGCATTGCTCTTCTTTTATGTTTATATTCATGTTTGTATATTTTCCCTATAGAAATATGCCCATGGAAGGAATAATATACACACATGTTAGCACTATCACTTGGATTTCCACTCCCCTTATCATGATTACAGTGTATACGGTGTATTGCATGATTTTGACCACTCACTAGTTAAGTCAATCAAACATCATCTCTAGATGATAAAGTTCTTACTCTCCTTACAATCTTGGTTGGTTCAACATCTTTCAAGGACCATTCACACATGTCATATCTTTAAAGTAAATTTTAAGTCTAGGGAAGATAACACCTTGTGTAGATATCACCATCTAGTGAACGGTTTCCCCTACTCATCCTATAATTTGCATGATCAACATACAACCTAGGGATAAAAAAAGGGATAAGCATAAGAAACAATCAGAAAAATCAACTAGAAAACAAAAGCCAACACCCATACAAAAAGAAAAAAATCTACCATAAAAAGAGAATAAAAAACAAGGGGTAGAAAACAAAAGGAAAAGCCTCCAAAGAAACACCATTGTTATGCTTCATCTCCTTTGGTCCTTAGGTTTAACATAACATCATAGGATGATTTCCATCGCCAGTTATAGGCTCTAAGCGCCTGCCTGCCAGTGGAATAGTCTTACAAGTGGTGACACATCTGTCACATTAGTGGCCTTCTTTTGTATAGATCACTCCACGCTTGTGGATGAGCTAGCTACTTCGGCTATATTTACAATGGATTAGGTCTACCTCCTTCAAAATGGATAAATGAACATCACCTATTGCACGTAATGGTCACCTATAGACTTTGACCCACTCATGTTAGTTATGAGTTGCAAATAGACCTTGCTCAATTCCTCATGAGGTTTGATTGCTATAACTATGATTGTCAAGATTATTACATAATCCCTATACCATCCTACATCCCTGATATTACGGAACAGATCGCATTACCATCGGTTATGCTATGATACAAGTGCAGATCGCATTACCACCGGTTATGCTATGATACGAGTGCTTCCTCTACACATTTCAACATTCACATACATGCATCATTGCATCTATCCTACATTCATTCATCTACATTTACACCATTCTACATTACATCTACACTACAATGATATCATTTCTCCTAACTTCTACCATAGGCACATATATTCATTCATCACATATTTACTTATCAATATTCTACATTACACATACATTCAAAAATGTGTGTGTATATATATTATGATCAAAAACACCCTCAGGCTACAAAACAAAAATGAAATACATCCATAGCACATCTTAGCCCTGTTGATCACCAGGAGTCTCACCACAACCCTACTGAACCACCATCACCTGCTCCACCCCACTTGCCTCAGACATTGCACTTGACTCTAGCGTTGTTGTACCTGACCCCAGAACTGCCTCTCCCACTTGTGTCGACACAAGTGCTATCACCCTATCCAACCATGGGATAGCCTCTCCTATCTACAATACCATAGGTGCCTCTGTTCTTCCCTCCCTTTGCACTATTGATGACGTGCTTTGATGACTCTATTGTGATTGTGTTTGTATCTCAATCATGACCTACCATAATCTAGAAGCTAGTGTCCATAAAAAATTAAGGTAAGCTCACACTCGTGTCACGTCACCACATCCTCCTTGAACAACTTTGACACATCCTCATGGGTCTTCTACAAATGCTCTACCTCTACCCTCAAAGCAACCACCTCCATCGAGACCTGCTCCACTACCCTCGCATGCTCTACCTCCTCTTGTACCTACTTCTACCGTTCTATATCGACATGCAACTCTACCACCTATGCCACATGAGTAGCTTACTCGACATCCCTAGTCACTTCCACCTGTTGCATCCTAGTCACCTCCGTATTTAATCTATCCCTAGGAGCCATATCCTCTGATACCAGGTGATGCAAACCCTCTACAATCTTAGCGTGCCTCACCTCCTTCACCTTGAGTCGCCCGCGTAGCTTCGCACATCGTATCTCCATATCCCTCTTCTCTGTGTTACTCACCTTATCAATGGTACTAACCTCTCCTCTAGCTCATGGTGCTCCTCTCTCCTTCCCCAAATACAAGGCCCAATATGTCTCTATCGTGTAAGCACCCCTCTAGATGTCGTACTCTCTTCCATAAAATCAATAGCTCCTCCTCAGCATCCATCCTCTCTTGCATATCAAAAGGTATGTCTCCCATATCTCTAGTGTCATCATCTCCCATATCATCGCTCTCCTCCTCCATAGGCAATGTACCATCCAAGGGTTGTTCTTCACCACTGGCATGTCTATCTGGTGACCTCCCAGTAGAAATACCAGATCCATCATCTCAATCATCTTTATCGTCAAAGATACTCCTTTCCCTCATCCTTCGATCCTCCCTATGGCATGGGCCTAAATCCTCATGGTGCCTATCCCTCTGGTGTAGGTAATCCACCTGCTGGCTGCACCCAGTGATCAATCACTCAAACACCTGGCTCCCAACTCTGCTTGGCCCTCCATGCATCATACTCAGGTGTAGTCCCCACATCATCCAAATTGAAAATCACCATCTATGGATCCCTCCCACCACTCATGGGAGGTACTATAGGTCGCTCCCCTCGATCACCTTGCCTCCTATAAATTACAACAGCTGCATCCAAAATCCCCTATCGCAACCCAAACTGACACATGATCCTACTAAATGGAAATAACTCCACCTTGGTGAGAAAAAATTATGTTTATAAAATAATCATTTATTTTCCATAAATTATCAATCCGGTAGTTCGTAAACTTATGAGTGTCATGCATAGTATATGCTTGTAGCATGGGAAATGAATCCTTTTGTACCTATTTAGTTTGGTGGGGTATGTTTGTGCATTTTTATTTCAACCAAACCAAATAAAATAAAGTGCAAGAAAAATAAATAAATAAACTAAAACTAAAGCTAAAATTAAAATGTAGAAATAAAAGTACAAGAAATAAATGTGTAGGAAAATAAACACACAACTAAATTAAAATAAAGTTGGAAATAAAACAGGAAATCTAACTATTGAAAATAAATAACAAAAAATAAAAGGAGGACTACTACAGGGAGTGGGCCCAAGCTCCCGCAGATAGTTTGCTCGACTAATTACGTAAAGCTTGCTTTAAGAAAACAAGAGTATTTGCAACTCTGTAGAATAAAAGAAATAGAATTATTATATTGACTATGTAAACGATTATTCCATCCCTCATATTTGTCTGGCCTAAGTTCTTATATAAAATGCAGCCAGATCCTGTTACAATAATAGATTGGTCTATTTTAATCACGTAATGTGATTTGTTGTAATCAGTTATACATAGCTATTATTCTCTCCTATTACAAGCATGTCCATTCACCAAAAGGATAAATATAATAATCCTTAGGTGTACATAACAATATAATCCTAAAAATAATGCTTTAAAAGAGCATGTCCGTTCACCAAAAGGATAAATATAATAATCCTTAGGTGTACATAACAATCTAATCCTAAAAATAATGCTTTAAAAGCTTACATGGTCAACCGGTCAACTTTTAATAATTAGAATAAAAGTGTTTTATTCTATTATAATCATAATGCACGTTAAAATATAACATACATAAGAATACGAATATTTCTCCTTTATCTTTTGTGCAACAACCTCCTTCAAAAGTGCATGGTCAATTGGTCAACCGATCAATGTTGAATTGGTCAACCAATCAACATTGACTTGGTCAACCGATCAACTCATCAACAGGAGTCAGGCATCGGGAGATAGGTTAGGAATCAGGAGCTAGGAGACAGGTCAGGAGTCAAGCATCCAGAGACAGATCAGGATTCAAGCACCAAAATACAGGTCGAGAGTTAGGTACCAGGAGATAGGTCAGGAGTCAAACACTAGGAAACAGGTTGGGAGTCAAGCACCAGGAAACATATCGGGAGTTAGGCACTAGGAGATATATCGGGAGTCAAGTGTCGTCTTATTGTTGGGAGTTAGGCATCATCCTGCTGCTAAGAGTCAAGCGCCAACCTGTTGTTGTTCACCGCAGTTCTCTTCAAGATGTATTTATGCATTGACTGGTCCAAATGGGATGTAGACTCAAAAACACCAGATTAGTAGCAAAAACCTATATTTACACACACTTTCTACTAAAAACACTAGTCAAGCATAATACTTCATTTTCTATCAATTATATGCAAAAGCTATATAAAATATATTTCAAATGTTAAGTAAACCAATAATGATGCCCTTAAAAGTGTATATAAATGAGCATTTCTGGTGTTCATCATTCCTCTATGTCGAATATTTGACATGTCCTCATGTCACAACCCCTCGATATAGACTTTTTTTATATGGAAGTCAAGCACCTCTAGATATGGGAGTCAGGCGCTTGTAAAATGGGAGTCAAACGCATGTATATATATGGGAGGTAAGTGCTTGTATATGGGAGTCAAGTGCCTGTATATGGGAGTCAGGTGCCTCCCCACACGTAATTTTTTTTGTTGAAAATATGGGAGGCAGGCACCGGTATATGGGAGTCAGGCACGTATTTTCCCCCATGCCAAATATTTGACATGCCCTCATGTCACATTCCCCCAGTATAGATTTTTTTCGTATTTTTCTTTGAAAATGTTCTTGGGGTAATGAAATTTTTCTCATGTCTGAGGTATGCCATATGGCTGAATTCTAATGGGAGAATTAATAAAGAGAAATATGGGGGCATCTACTGGTATTAACATAGAAATGATTTTAAAATAACTATGCACATAATTAACGGAAAACTTAGTACATACCTGGGTGAATTTTGTAGAACATGATGTGTACAATGCCTAATGGTGTGAAACGTCTACATGTTGATTGAAACCATGGTGTACAAGAAAAATGAGCTTGTGAATCTTTCTCTTTTTTCGGTTGCCTTCATCATCCACATCGCTCATCATCCCCATTGTTCTTCCACTGAGCGTTGCCACACCAGTAGTGAAGCTAGTAAATTAGGACACATTATGATCAGCCATCGAACTACGGGAAACCAATCAAATCATAGCTACCATAGAAAATTACAAGATCTCTTTCTCCTCCTGGAGTCCTAAGAGTCAAACTCACAATCATCATCCAAAATTGTATTGACATGGGATCTATAACATCGAGATTTTCATTATCTTGAGATGGTGCATTAATTTTAGGACAAGGAAAATATCAAAAAATTACCATAGCCAGTAGTGCGTACACTAAAAACTGTGATGGCAGTGTTGTGCAACGATGTCTATGGTCCGTTTGAATTCTTACTGCACTTACATGGATCCCACCACTGCAACCAATTTACTCCTCATAGCTCAAAATAAAGTATAGACCGAACTAGTTTCCATATCAATGGCCCTCAACAATCAATGAAGATATTATTTTTTGTGAGCATGAAAATCTAGAAAATAACACAGTTTTGAATTATCATCGATGATCTTTTCTACGCAATTTCCATAAAGCAACAGAGAATATGAATTTTTTATGCCCATTTGCATTGCTAATAGAGAACAGGAAATAAATCATGGCATTCTTTGTTTGGTTCTATGTTTTAGAGGAATATTTTTGATTTGCTGAAATCCGAGCAATCCTCACAAAATATATTGGATACATCACTCACTAAAATGAATCAAACAAAGCAATAGGTCTACTTTATTTCCTCTTCCAATAGTACCCCTTTCCAAGGTGTGGTAGCTCTAATAGCAACAAAAATGATTCTATCTTTGTAGTTTGGTGAAGCATGCACAGATTTGAAAACTTTGCAGAGCACCAAGCCTTTTAACAATATGTGCACAACTCTGCAGTAAAAGATCTTCACTTTTTTCTTCCTCAAGCATCGATCATAAAACTTGATGCTTCCAAATTTTTTGAAATTGGACTCTTTGTGTTACTGTTCTTCACGAACAACACCCAACGATCATGTGGAAGAAACAAATGACACTTGAACTCTACTTTGGCTTTCTCAAATGGCTCTTAGCTCCAAGTGTTGGGTAAAAAGGTTTTACTTCCCAATGCAATCACTCCACCACCATTTACTTTGGCCATAATATTTTTATTGATGAAAATCACTATCAGAAATGCTACACTACAAGGGTGAAAAATATTGCAATTCATACTGAAAATGCCCTCATGTCTTCTCAATAATTTTCCTCCAATGGAATTCTTCGAAAACATTCTCCAGTGACCTTTGAAGCTCTAGATATTTTCTTCTGCCAGGTCATCATTGGGAGTAAAAATTCTAGCAATTTTACTTCCAAGTGCAACACACAGGCTCTTGGATTGTCTTCCCATTTGAAGTTGTATTTTGCTATACCAAGAGTTGTTGCAGATCTGGTTGTGTTGCACCAGGTATATAGTGAAATTGCTCTTATATTTTCAGACTAGTTGCCACATTGTCCAAAATTTTCTCTGCAATAGGGATCCCCATTCAAAATTATAAACTTCAAACAAAATTTTCCCCACAAATTTGTGGTCATGTTAGCTTCTCACTTACCACATTCTGGACTGGACCAAGTGCTGTAACAAATATGGAGTGCCCATCTTGAATTCAGCAACGAGATTGGAGGGTTGTTAATTTTACTACATTGACCAGCAACTACTGTTTACTGTAACAGGTAAGCAACTCTTACCAGAGATACTAATAAATATAGGACCACAACCAAAGAGGAAGCCTCGCTTGAATCAACCTTAGTAGATGATGACAGTGAATGAAAATAGATGATGAGGAAGAATTACCAGTAAACTGGTGGTCTGTGCTAAAATAAATCTTCTTTTGACCACACACAGACTGCATTGCATCACCCACATCGAGCACACCCACACACTATTTTTTCAAAATTTCTCGGTGTAGTTTTTTTGGAAAAATAGAGTCAATTTTTTTTCAATTTTTACCTTGTGCATTCTTGTACAGGCATCAATGTGCAATATTAGTTCTCTGCTTCCCATGGCTATGATAACGACACACTCACTCAATATTTATTCTTGCTGCAAACATCTAAAATTTGCAAGTGGGCCAAGTTACTCCAGGATCCTCCCCTACTTTATTTTACTGCTGCTGGTTGGAGGTTTCTCATTCCCCTTTTGAAACAAACTGGTTCTAGGGAAAGAGGATACTCTCTACCAACAAGTGACATAAAATTAAGCATATTTTTTGGATTTGTGCTTCAACTTAGAGCCTTCTCAACAGAGAATTTTGGCTGGCTGAAAATGGGCTGTTTTTTAAGATCTGGGTATTGCTCTTCCTTATGGAAGATTGGTATCGCTTATTGATGCCTTCCTTCAGGTGGGAAGAAGGCACTTCTGCACTAGTATTATTGGAGGCACTATCTTCCTAATGGGAAGAAAGTATCTTTTTCTACATCACTACACTCTTAATTGCAGGGCACGAGATGCATGTATCTAATAGGCCTAGTTTAAGTCGACTACCTACAGATTGTACTCAAGGCCATGTCCTACAAAACTAAACACATGAAAGCAGGAAAATAGGAATCATGGAACTTGTGTCTGATAGGCCTAGGTTACCCAAGTTGCCTATAGATTGCATTTAGGGCATCAATTTTTGCAAAGCAAAAACACACACTTAAAGCAAAAAAATAAGAATCATGTGGATCATGTGCTTGATAGGCCTAGGTTTCCCAAGTTACCTATAGATTGCATTCAGGGTACGATTTCCTGCAAAGCAAAAATAAAAACTATGTTAAGCAAAACATATTCCATGCTATTTTTTTTAACCCTTTTTTTTTGGATTTGGGAAATAACTCCCAACCATAGGGAGGATTCACATAGTTCACTTTTTTTCACGTATCCTCCTCTCTTTTTTTTAACCTTTTTTTTTCATTTTTTTCACAACAAATGTGTGAACATTTGTCAAAACTATTGGTATGGTATGGGGTCTCTCCCATGCTAATGTCTGATCTAGTCTTGCAAATGTGAGATGATTGTAAATAGAGCCTATTGATTGTTACTCGAACATCATCTTAGTACTCTACTCTGCTCTTGGTGTAGCATCTCTAACTCTGTTTACCATCTACTCAGGTTGTAACATTTATGCACTTTGCAGCAAAATTTTCCCCAAGTTCCACAAAAACCTTGAGTTAGAAGCCTTTTGCTTGATCAAGGTTACTTAGCCTGCCTTTGAACACCTATGTTGTCAAGGCAAACTCTACTTGCTTCACCTGTTTGGATTAGATGCTACACAATCAAGGTACACAAGATAGTTCATATAGTGCTATTATGAACTCCACATATAAATATCACTTTACAAAATCTTCATAGACAACTCCTTATTCATCTGCATCGCACTTCATGTTGTCCTACAAAATATAAAAAATCTAAACTAAAGGCATTAAAGTAAAATTCTAAACTAATGGCATTAAAATAAAAATTTAAACTATTTTTTTTTAATTGAACAATGTGTTGTTGGTGGCAATAATGAAGGTGGGGTCTCCCCCATACCTACAACTGAACTAGTCTCTAAAAATCATCCCTTTCTTCATCAACTAGTATGATATGTTGCAGCATGAGGAGCATTTTTCTCCATGGCCTCAAAACCAAACTCTTTCCAACTTATTGGTCAAAATGTTGCAGCTGGAAAATGATTCTTTTTTTTTTAACATCAGTTTTCTTGCTATTAATGTCATCGTTAAAATTTACCAATATGTTGAGAAAAGTCTGTAATATTTTTTTTATCATTAAAATTGAGCTTCTTGAGGCATAATTCCCTAATGGTTTTTGTGTAAATAGACACATCCCTAATAGTTTGACAATAAAAAAATTTCAACTGTTTTATAATATCAAACGCAGGTTGTGTCATCTCTCTCTAATTTCATGAAACCATTGAGAATATAGTGGAAATCCTTCATTGCCTAATTTTCTAATTTTTCAACAACACGATTTATTTCTACTTCTACACTTAATATGGTACATCGGGTTCATTCCTAGATTTACCTGATAAGCTGGTAAATTTAAATTGTTGCCTATGGGATTCGGCTCTGGTTGTACTAAGAATTGTTTTGGCCTTGTAAAAAGGCCTATGGTGGACTCATGCTTATCAAGTAGAGGATCTACTGGTAATCGAAATATACTTTTTAACTGACCTATGGATCATAACACTACAATTTTGACACTCCCCAACAATGGTGCCAAAATGGTGAGTAGAAATTATGTTTAGAAAATAATCATTTATTTTCCATAAATTATCAATCCGATAAGTTCGTAAACTTACGAGTGTCATTCACAGTATATGTATGTAGCGTGGGGAATGAATCCTTTTGTACCTATTTAGTTTGGAGGGGGTGTTTATGAATTTTTTATTTTAGCCAAACCAAATAAAATAAAGTGTAGAAAAATAAATAAATAAACTAAAACTAAAGTTGAAATTAAAATGCAAAAATAAAAGTATAGGAAATAAATGTGCAATGAAACAAACACATGGCTAAATTAAAATAAATATGGAAATAAAACTAGGAAATCTAACTATTGAAAATAAATAACAGAAATTTAATGGGGGAGGACTACTGCAGGGAGTGGGCCCGGGCTCCCATAGATAGTCCGCTTGACTAATTACGTAAAGCCAGCTTTAAGAAAATAAGAGTATTTGTAGCTCTGTAGAATAAAAGAAATAGAATTATTTGTGTAAATGATTATTCCATCCCCCGTATTTGTCTAGCCTATGTTATTATATAAAACACAGCCAGACCCTGTTATAATAATAGATTGGTCTATTATAATCATGTAACATGATTTTTTGTAATCAGTTATACACAACTATTATTCTCTCCTACTACAAGCATGTTCGTTCACCAAAAGGATAAATATAATAATCCTTAGGTGTACATAATAATATAATCTTAAAAATAATGCTTTAAAAGAGCATGTCTGTTCACCAAAAGGATAAATATAATAATCCTTAGGTGTACATAACAATCTAATCCTAAAAATAATGCTTTAAAAGCTTACATGGTCAATCGATCAACTTTTAATAATTAGAATAAAAGTGCTTTATTCTATTATAATCATAATGCACATTAAAATCTAACATACATAAGAATACAAACATTTCTCCTTTATCTTTTGTGCAACAACTCCTTCAAAAGTGCTTGGTCAATTGGTCAACCGATCAATGTTGAATTGGTCAACCAATCAACATTGACTTGGTCAACCGATCAACTCATCAACGGGAGTCAAACACCGGGAGATAGATTGGGAGTCAAGAACCAGGAGACAGATCGAGAGTTAGGCACCGAGAGACAGGTTAGGAGTCAGGCATCGAAATACGGGTCGAGATTTAGGCACCAGGAGATAGGTCGAGAGTCAGGCACCGAGAAACAGGTCGAGAGTCAAGCGCTAGGAAATAAGTCGAGAGTCAAGCATCGGGAGATAGGTGAAGAGTCAGACGCCATCCTGTTGTTGGAAGTCGGGCATCATCCTATTGCTAGGATTCAGGCACCAGCCTGCTGTTGTTCACCGCAATTCTCTTCAAGATGTATTCGTGCATTGTCTGGCCCAAATGGGATGTAGACTCAAAAACACTTGATTAGTAGCAAAAACTTGCATTTACATACACTTTCCACTAAAATACTAGTCAAGCATAATACTTCATTTTCTATCAATTATATGCAAAAGTTATATAAAATATATTTCAAATGTTAATTAAACCAATAATGATGCCCTTAAAAGTATATATAAAATAAGCATTTATAGTGCTCATAATGCATGTCGTGTATACCACCCATCGCCCTCAGCGAATCGCTCCCAATTGCTCCCCATCCTTCTCCCACACTATCCCACCCTTCCACGGCCTCCACTGAATATGCTTAGGCTCCAACAAGCCAAACTGTATCCTCCAAAACAAATAATCTCCCTCATGTGGCCTCTTAATCCCCTTCTCCTCATTCGTTCACCACCTCAAAGCATAGGGTATGAGATCACCCATATTTGCATGCGCACCATATGTAAACAGTGTCGGTCGCTCTACTGCTATGTGCTCCTATGCCCAAACCTATAGCAATGGGATCCAACTCAAACTCATCCATGTCGCTCGCACTACATCGTGCAACTCTCTATATACATGTGCCAACATTGTAGGTTCCCATACAAACACAATATTATGCTCCACCATATCGCATACTATATCCATCATATTCGAGGATAATTTCACTCCTAAAGCATCTAACAAAGCATAGGTAGATATCATAAGCATCATTGTACATTGGCGATCAAACAACATCGTGTACCAATAATACTCATAATCTACCCCCTTCATCGTGTCCAATCTACCCACTTTACGCTGCAACACCTCCTGCTACCTCTCATCCACTGCTACCCTCAATGGAATGTCTTCTATCGACAATTTATATATCCTATATATGTTCTCTAGTGTAATGGTCATCTCAGCTGTCAAGAAGTGAAAAGTGTTCTTGTCTGGATTCCACCTCTCACACAAGGTAGAAATATATGCCCTGTTGGCATGAATACTCACACAATCCCATACTCCCTTCATCCAGACCTTCTCCAACCACTCCACATCCACCTCACCCAAGACATCACCTAGGGCATCTCTCAACGAACGCACATGATGTCGTGGCTCAATCATCTTCATCTATTCCATCCATAAACATCACAAAATTCTGATTAGTCTCACATATATACATATTCATTTTCATCATTTCATACAAATAATCATAGCATACAACATCCATACAACATACCTCATGCATCAAAACAACAAAATCAACCCCTTTTGCTCAATTCACAGGTCACCATGCAAACCCAGGCCCAGTTCGTTGGCCACCCTGCAAACCCAGTTGGGAGGCTATTTTTTGGGCATCCATTAGCCCCTTTCTTGACAAATTGGTCTCATCATATACAAAAATAATGTTTTTGACACACAACATACCATGCAACCCCAAAAACACGTATTTCAAGGCAAGCACTTCTAACATGCATAACCACATCACACTCCAATAAACAAGTCACATTTTTGAATACCCATTTCGCTCTTTCATAGTGAAAGTTCAAACAAATTTCAAAAATAGTGCATATTTTTCACCCAACAACACATTCACACTCGACCACATATACCTCATGGCATGCAATTCCAAAACACACAAAAACAATTCACAACAACAAACAAGTCACATTTTTTGATACCCATTTTGCCCTTTTACGACGAAAGTTCAAATGGTTTTCCAAAATAATACATCATTCCCCTCATTCAACATAGTCAAACTTCATCGGCATTCATCCTATAACACACATTCACGCAACCTGTAAAAATATAACAAATCAAAATAACAGTCACATTTCTAGACACCCATTTTGCCCTTTTATGGTAAAAATTCAATCATATTTCAAAAATAGTTTAGTTTTCATCACGAAAATCGAGGTCAACTATTACACCGATCACAAAGTCAAACATGCTCATTTATTGGTCAACACAGAAAACGGGTAACATTTCTAAATACCCATTTGGCCATTTTCACACTTTGTATACACATTTTAAACAAACGTCACATGCAAACACATATTCACATGCAAACTCACATTCCCACGTTTTTTAAATATTCATGCATTTCAAAATCAAATCCAGTTGGAGCATTAGATACTTATCAGTGGGTTCCCATGTCGGCCACCTATGTTGGTCTGCCCTCTTTCCATCTCTGCAACAACTCAAAATTCCACAAGCGCTCCACTTCATACACTAGTCCTCACTCCTTCCTCCTCGCAACTTCTCACAACACAAATGAGGCTTGGCATACCTCCAAAAGCTTTATATACCTCAAAACCCTAATTCATCGACCACCCTACAAACCACAGTCCAGTTCGCAGGTCACCTTGTAAACCACAATCCAGTTTGTAGGCCACCCTATGAACCCACCTTTAGGACACCATTTCCACATTTTCTTCAATCATGTAACTTCTTCCTTCCCTCCATCGTTTGCCCAAATTTTCCCGCCTTTTGTCAACCATTTTCTTCTATCAATCGACTCATCACCACATTTCATTTGTATCATTGTTGATTCCTCGTTTGAGGGGGTATTCATATACAAATCTGCTTTGCATACAACCAAACAATCAAACATCCAAATCATGGATATCGCATTTGTCTATAAAAAATTTTGTTGAAGATTATCTCAAGATAAACCTCATCCTAAATCAGACATTTGTTAGATCACGAGAGCCATGCGCAATATCGAAGATGTCTCACTTTCATTCATGTATATCGGTACCAACCACATCCTGAATATTATGCTTGATTTATCCATGCCACTTAGTTCAAATGGTTTTACATATGTCATCATGCACTCATCAATCAATCAGAAGTAAGAAATTAAATAGGTACTTGTTCTATTCATAATTATACAATCTTGCATTGGTCGCAAAAGCAAAGCAGTCTTAAGTTGCCCTCACAAACAACTAGTACGATATTGCAAATATTGTACTAAATTGGCAAATCATCATGTTTCATCCATAGTCATTCATTTGCATTCATCCACCCACACCTTCTTCATCCTCTCTCTTCTTCCTTTTGGATTTATATCAATGTTGTATGGTCACGCTTCGAGCGGCTACATACCTTTGATTAGATCCTTCTTCTCTCCTTCTTTTGGATTTCTATCAATGTTGTATGGTCACGCTTGAGCGGCTACATATGTTTGATTATATCATATTCATCGTTTGGATTTTATATCAATATTGTATGGTCACGCTTCGAGCAACTACATACCTTTGATTAGATCTTATTCCTCATTTGGATTTTATATCAATATTGTATGGTCACGCTTCAAGTGGCTACATACCTTTGATTGAATTCCATTCTACTCTTCCCCTTCTCTTCTCTACCTTTGTATGGGTCTCTATCAATGTTGTATGGTCACGCTTCAAGCGACTACATACCTTTGATTAGATTTTATTCCTCGTTTAGATTTTATATCAATATTGTATGGTCACGCTTCAAGCGGCTACATATCTTTGATTGGATTCCATTCTTCTCTTTCCCTTCTCTTCTCTACCTCTATCTGGTTCTCAATCAATGTTGTATGGTCACGCTTCGAGCGCTACATACCTTTGATTGGATTACATTCTTCTCTTCCCCTTCTCTTCTCTACCTATGTTTGGGTCTCTATCAATGTTGTATGGTCACGCTTTGAGCGACTACATACCTTTGATTGGATTCCATTCTTCTCTTTCCCTTTCTCACCTAGTTCACAAACACCTCACCACCCTCCATCATATTTTTACACTAAACTGTGTTTCATACAACATAGTACAAAAAGGGGCAAATGTAGACACTTAAAAGTCACACATGCTCATTCCTAGATTCTTGTAAATCTGTATAGACACTTGTAGGTTTGCATAGGTATTCATAGGCCATCATAGGCCGCCATAGGCCATCGTAGGCCATCGTAGTTATCCGTAGATGCAAAAACCTATGAAACTGATGAGGATTGATGTTAGATCTTTCATATGACCCCTCTAGTAGTTCCTAGCTTAGGTTTGCATAGTTTATTTCTAGCAAATTCATATTGTAAGTGAGTCTCCTTCTCACATGCACTTGTGGGCACTAGTTGTCTTTTAGAGTGTTAGTTAGCAAGTGTGAACTCAAAGTAGGAAGTGTGTACTTCAAGTTAGCTAAAATGGATCTTCTAGTTAGCAATCTTAACTTAGAAGTTTACGTGCATTCTCCTTTGCACCTTTGTAGCTTTTGGTTGAGCGTATTGAATCAAATCCATGATTTCATGGGTTGGTTATGTATTTTGGGCCATTAGTGCCTATATAATGATTTGTAAATAATAGAACACTTAGTTGGATTTTTCAATCCTTTTCATTGGTATCAGAGCCTAGTTCATGTTTGCACTAGGGCTTGTGAGGTGAGAGGATAGGATATAGAAATATTATGAGAAACGTTTTCTCATTGAGGACTCGGTTTAAGCCCAAAGGGAGCTTGAAAACCATTCGGAGAAGGAATTTCCTTCGCCGACAAACCCCTCGTTCCAACTTTTTGCTTATGCTTAAGAGGTATAGGAAAATTTTGCCCCAGAGTTCTTCGTATACCGATCCTTGGAAGGGATTGGATCGTAGCTACGGTCCAATTAGGATTAGGGAGCCATTTGACCCTGTTGCCCCCCCATTTTTGAGTACTGAAGAGCTCCAGGAGGACTTCAAGCTAGGTCGTGTGTCGACTTAGATCTGGGTGCCTTTCAAACGCTGGTCGTGTGTCGACCGGATCTTGGAAGGAGAGCTACGGAAGGAAGGTTGTTTTGTTTATTTTTGCAAATTAAGCTTTTCAAGTTTTGAAATTAACCCCCCTGGTTAATTTTTTAAAATTTTTCCAGTTTGTGTTAGAAAGGCTTCATTTTTTTATTAATATATTATCTTTTAATATATTAATTTAAAAACTATTGTAAAAAATATATATATATATTGCAATTTACCTGTAATTTTTCTTTACAGCAGCAATTTCGGTTGCTTTCGACCACGTTCGGCAGACCACGGCAGCCTTCGGCACTGTTGTCGGGCTTGCCATAGCCGGCCGACCGACTGCCGTCAGGCTGTGGCCGAGGCTGTCCAGCGACAACGCTCGTCTGTACAGCCCTGCGTCAGGTCGACAATGCTCGGTCGATGCCTAAAATTTCTGTCAGGCGTGACAGCGCGTGCTGTCAAAGCCGACGGCGCGTCGGCCTTCCGCCCGCGCCGTCTGTTGGCAGCTTGACAGCACGGCGCCTGGGGAGCCGGCGGGAGCTAGCGCTGACCACCGGCCCGTCAGCCTGACAAGTTTGTCAGGCTGCGGCCCCGATCTGACGAGAGCCCAGACCAGTCATTGAGAGCTCGACATTTTTGTTAGGTCTGCAGGTGGGTCGTCTGCGTCGCGCAGCGCCTGACAAGCGGCTGCACGGCCTGCGGACCGCAGTGCCGAGCCGACAGCGTCTGTCAGACGCCTGCCGAGCCTACGGCCGGCAGTGGGTCAGCCGCAGTTGGCCAGGGGCCGCTGCGGGCTTGGAGCCCAAGAATTTTTAAAAATTTTGTGCATGGCCAGGTGCACGAATTTTTTTGTTTCATTTGCACTGGAGTTTGTGCATGGCCTAAGGGCACAAAAATAATTGCACTTAACTGGTGTTAAATTCTGCATGATTTTATGGTTTAAAATTTTTTGCACTTAACTGGTTCTTGCTGTCAGGAGTTTTGCCTCGAGAAGTGTGCCACAGTGGTAGCAGAATTTCATGCAGAATTTGGAAGGGTAAAATGTTATTGTAATTTTTATTTTATTTTTTACTATTTAAGGTAGCTTGTTAAATTTAATTTTTATTAATTTAATTTTTAATAACTTAATTAAAATTCATTAATCTTTTGATTTAATGAAATTTAATTTTTTTAATTAAGTTATTTTTAAATTAATAAATATTAAGTTGCACCTTAGATTAGTTTAAAAATTTAAAATTTTAGCCTTAGGAGTAAATTTTTCAGTTAAGCAGCACTCCATTGTAACAAGGAAATTTGCATTGTACTTCCTTGATTTAGTGCTTTCTTAAACTTTACTTCTGGTTTATACCCGAGAACATATGGCTTTTGACTTGGCTGCCCAAGTTGCAGAATTGGCCCATGTTGTGAACACTTTGGCAGATAAGGCTAATGACACTACCATGGCAGAAGTCCTTGGCAATCTTGCCATGAAGGTAAATGACATTTCTTTGCATAATGCCTCAACTTCTACTCACGATTCTCATTTGAGAGTTCGTTGTGAAGTTCCATTGTATGATGGATCCAGGAACCCTGATGTCTTGAATAGTTGGATTCTTGACATGAGTTCTTGGTTTGCTTTCTCTCAACTTTCAGAAGATGATGTAGTGCCTTATGCTAAGTTAAAACTTTCTGGCTTAGCAAAAGTACTTGTGGAACGAAAACGAGGACAAGAACTCACTACATGGGATGAGCTTGTACAATGTCTTAAGACCAATTTCTATCCTTCAAATTATTCTAGGGAATTGGTTATTAAATGGTTTTGTTTTCGTCAAGGTACTAATATGTCTGTACAAGAATATATTATCCAATTTAACAGGTTCAGAATACTTGTGAATGTGGAGGATGATGTTCCAGGTTTGATTCTCAAGTTTCAAAGTGGCTTGTTAGAACATTTGTACGGGGAACTAATGTTTGTTTCTATGGAAACATTGGATCAAGTTTTCAACCGAGTGCAGCTTGCGGAGGACAAGTTTAAGGCACAATCGCAGGCATTCCGCACACCTATTACTCAAGTGGTTGCAAACTCATCAAAAGGGAATAATTCTTTCTCACAAAAGAAGAATTTTTCTCAAAAGAAGAATGTGTCTTCTCCATCTCCTTCTTCTCCTTCCCCTTCCGCTTCTACTCCTTCTTCTTCTTCTTCTTCTAAATCTTCATCTTCTTCTTCTAAGAAATTCTGCAATTATTGTAAGAAAGGGCATGAGAAAGCTGATTGCTTTAAGCTTAAAAAGAAGAGTTTAGTGATTACTACTCAAGAGGAGGATGCTTCCAAAGGTCCCCTTGAGTCTGTAGGAGAGAGTAGAGTATATACGGAATTACGAGGTAAGCTTAATGAAGTTACCTTAGTAAATGTAAGTTCTTCCGATGGGGCTAGTGATGCTTTGTTCATCACTAGAGCCCACTTACTTCACAACTTTGCAACTGATTGTATAATGGATAATGGCTTGCAAAAAAATCTAATTGCAAGGTCCATTGTCGAGCGTTTGAAGTTACCTATGGAGCCTCATCCTCAACCTTATTCTTTGGGTTGGAAGGATAGTGGAAGAGGCTCAGAAATCACTCACACTTGCACTTTAAAATTTGAACTTGGCCCACAGTTCATAGATCTTGTGATGTGACTCCTATGGATTGTTGTGGGATTTTGCTTGGACAACCTTTTCAGTATGATAGGAGAGCTGTTTATGATGCTTTTAAAAGAACCTACACACTTCAAAAAGATGGTAAGGTCTTTCTCATTAAAAGCACCAACACTCCTAATATCATTCTAAGTTCCAAGCAAACGAAAAGAGTAATTAAGAAAGGTGGTGATGTTGCTCTAATTTTCATTCGCTCTCAAAACACTTCTACATCTACATCCATTACAAAGCAACACTCTTCAATGGATAAAATATTGCAAAGTTATTCACACATATTTCAGGAGCCAAAGTCTCTTCCTCCAATTCGCACAATTAATCACAAGCATTGAAATAATTCTAGGTTCTTCTCTTCCTAATGCTCCCATGTATAGACAATCTATTTTGCAAAATGAAGAAATAAAAAAGCAAATAGAAGATTTGTTGTCTAAGGGTTTCATTAAGGAAAGTACTTCTGCTTGTGCCTCACCTATTTTGTTAGTTCTTAAGAAAGATGGCACTTGGAGATTATGCATTGATTTTCATGCTTTGAACAAAATTTCTATGAAGAATAGATATCCCTTACCCCGTATTGATGATTTATTAGATCAGCTTCAAGGAGCTAAGTTCTTTTCAAAAATAGATCTCAAAAGTGGATATCATCAAGTGTGTATCCAAGCTGAGGATACATGGAAGACAACTTTCAAGACGAAGATGGGCCTCTTTGAATGGTTGGTCATGCCCTTCGGTCTTACTAATGCTCCTGCAACCTTCATGAGGTTGATGAATGATGTATTTCGTGAAGTCCTTGACAAATTTGTCATCATATATCTTGATGATATATTGATTTTCTCAAAAACTTGGGAGGAACACCTTAGGCATATCCAGCAAACCCTTGATCTTCTTGCGAAGAATCAATTATATGCCAATTCTTCCAAGTGTTCTTTTGGCAATACTTCAGCTTTCTTACCTTGGCTATGTGATTAGTGAGAGTGGAATTCAGGTAGATCCCCTAAAAGTTGATTTTTTGCTTAAGTGGTCCCCTCCTACAACTCTCACTGAGTTAAGGAGTTTCCTAGGACTTGCGAATTTTTATCGCAAGTTCATTCCTCAATATTCCACCCTTGCAGCTCCATTGCATTATCTCACTAAGTCCAAAACTCCATTTCATTGGGAGAAAAGCCAAGAAGTTGCCTTTGAGAAACTCAAAAAGAAATTGTGTACAAGACTCGTGTTAACTTTACTTGACCTTTCTCAACCTTTTGAGATAGAAACAGATGCCTCTAAAGTTGCCTTAGGATCTGTGCTCAAACAGAATGGTCATCCAGTTGCTTATCATTCAAAAACTTTTTCTGTTGCTAAGTTGAACTATTCTACATATGACAAGGAGTTGTATGCTTTAGTTCAAGCCATTAAGTATTGGAGACACTATCTTTTGGGAAAAGATACAGTAGTACACACTGATCATATGCCTCTCAAGTTTTTTCAATCTCAAAGTAAAATTGAAGAATCAAGACATATGAAGTGGGCCTCTTACCTCCAACAATTTCACTTGGTGATCAAGTACAAAAAGGGGAAGAGTAATACTATTGCTGATTGTTTGAGTAGGCCTCCAGTTGCTCTTGCCTTAACAGTTATGTCCACTTTGCACTTGGGATTTCAGACTTGGCCTAATCAGTATTCTCAGGATCCTGATTTTGGAAAAATATTTGAGCAAGTGAGTAAGCCTGATGAGCAAGGTGCAACCTAAGTATTGTCATTGTTGTCAACACAGTCAGGTTGATCAGTTGATGCAATGGTTAGAAGTTGATTGGTGAGCAAGGTGATGGATAGGAGTTGTTTGTTGAGCAAGGTGCAGCAAAAGAATTGCAAAAGTATTGGCATTGTTGTAAACACAGTCAGATTGATGCAGTTGATGCAGTTCAGAGGTCAGTCAGATCAAGTGCAAAAAGTTTCAAGGAAAACATAAGTGACCCAGATTCAGAAAATGGCAAAAAGAGACAAGGAAGAAAACTGTCACGATATCGCGACATGTTTTCTGTCGCGATTTCGCGACATGGTCGAGGAGAGAGAAGGCGCAGCCAAAAATGTCGCGATTTCGTGACATGTCAAGTTTTCACTGAGGAGAGAGAAAATGTGTCGCGATATCGCGACAAAAAGCAGGAGAGAGAAAATGCACGCCAAATTGTCGCGATTTCGCGACATGGTCGAGGAGAGAGAAGATGCGAGCAAAACTGTCGCGATTTCGCGACATGCTGGCAGAGAAGGAAACAAAGGTGTAGCGATATCGCTACATGTTGAAATGAAAGGAAACAAAGGTGTAGCGATATCGCTGCATGATGAAAATACATGGAAACTAAGGTGTAGCGATATCGCTGCAGGTTGAAACAAGGAGGAACTAAGGTGTAGCGATTTCGCTACAGGTTGAAACAAAGAGAAACTAAGGTGTAGCGATGGCGCTACATGTTGGAACAAGGGGAAACTAAGGTGTAGCGATTTCGCTACTAGTCAAAAGTGTAGATCTGAAAGATGCAGCATTGATATTACAAGTCAAAATTTCATGAAAAAAGACAAGGTAAAAGCACAAGGCAAAAAGTTGTAGCGATTTCGCTACTGCATGGAGAAAGAGCGTACGGATTCCAGAAGCGTCACGATTTCGCGACAAGAAGGATGATGACGTCAGCAAGAGCCGGAAGCGTCGCGATTTCGTGACATGTTCCATTTTCGCTGGAGTTGGCAAGGAGAGTTGTACGGAAGAACAAAGTGTCACGATTTCGCGACATGTTCCATTTTCGCTGCTGCTGGCAAGGAGAGTTGTACGGAAGAGCAAAGTGTCACGATTTCGCGACATGTTCCATTTTCGCTGCAGTTGGCGAGGAGAGTTGTACGGAAGAGCAAAGTGTCACGATTTCACGACATGTTCCATTTTCGCTGGAGTTGGCAAGGAAAGCTGTACGGAAGAGCAAAGTGTCACGATTTCACGACATGTTCCAGTTTCGCTGCTGCTAGCAAAGAAAAGTGTACGAAAGCCGGAAGTGTCATGATTTCGCGACAAGCAGGATGATGACGTCAGCAAAGTTGAAAAGTGTCACGATTTCGCGACAGGATGAAAGGAAAGCTGTTGGAAGCCGAAAGCGTCGCGATTTCGCGACAACATTGAGGATGACGTCAGCAAAAGCTCAAAGTGTCGCGATATCGCGACAAGATGCAGGGAAAGCTTCCGAGGGCCAAAACGGTCATGATTTCGTGACAACTTTCAGGGTGACGTCAGCATAAGTCAAAAGTGTCGCGATATCGCGACAGGTAACAGTCTGGCAGATAAAACCCGTAGGAACATGCAAGGTGACACGTGTCAAAAAAAGCAGACAGGAAAATCATGCAGCCAGTTACGTAAAAAGTAACTCAAGTCAGACAGACAGTTAATTGTTGACAGGTGTTGGACATGCATTGCAACAACCAAACATGCATAATTTAAACGCATTCGAAAAGCCAAATTTGAAGGATAATAAAAGCATTCGAAAGGTCGAATTTGCAGGCATTCTAACAGACGTATTTGAAGCATACAGAAAAGCCGAACATGAAGAATTAAAAAGCTTTCGAAGAATCATACATGGAGTTTCGAAAAAGAATTCGAAAAGCCGTATTCGAAGAATCAAATTTAAAGTATCGAAAGGTTTTCGAAAAAGCATTCGAAAAGCCGTATTCAAAGAAATTGAACAGTCGAAGTGCATGAAACAAAATTGCCGTATTGCATGGTTTCCAAAAGACGTATTGCAGGGTTTCAAATAGTCGAAATGCATGGAACCGAACAGCCATATTGCATGGATTCGAACAGTCAGAGTATGTGATTCGATTGCATGCAGGATTGAAAGGTTATAAAAGAATAACCGTACAGAGAAGATAGTTGCTACTGCGAGATAGAAGATGCTCGCAGAAAGAGGCTTGTCTGTATGTGAGCTGTAAGAGCATGCCATATGAAAGGGCTGTAAGTGTGCAAAAGGTAGAACCGTAAAAGAGTGTATGCTTCCATGAGATTGATTTGATTTAAGCTAGATCAGTGAGGATCTTGTAACACTGAAGGCATTTTTATGTCAATCAAAATTGAAAATAGAAATCCAAGTTGGTGCTTGGAATCAGGGGTTGGTGCTCCTTCCAGTTGCTGCTGGTAAATTAGGGGTTGTTACTCCTTCCAGTGGATGTTGGTAAATTGATTGTAAAGTTGGTGCTTTGCAATGGCTGGATTTGGATGGGAGTCCAAGCAGTCTAGTTTGAGGAGTAGCCAAAACTGGTGAACCTCGTTACATCTTGTGTTATGTTATGCTCTCTTGTGGTACTTGTTGTTTTTGGTTTTAGCTTTCTTTTGTTTTGGCTTTAAGAGTTAAAGCATTAAGTTTTTAAAATAGCTGCACTGATTCACCCCCCTCTCAGTGCCATTGTAAGACTAACAATTGGTATCAGAGCCAAGTTCCCAGCTCAGGCTAAATCGATCGGGGTTGATCTTGGATTAGTTTACAATGGGCAAGAAGAATAGATTATCTTCCATTAAGGTATCTCAGTCAGTTTCAATTCCTTCAGAAGAGAAAATTGCACTAAAGAAGGAAGAAGAAGTGAACTCTGAAGTTTGCAATGAAAACCTGGAGATTGAAATAGATCTAGAAGGTGAGTTGATCGCCGCTCTTGAAGAGTTAAGTATACAAAAGAAAAGCAACAAAAGACTGTCCAAAAAGTTGGAAGAATACGGGGATGAGATTGAAAATCTCTGTTTACAAATTCAAGAGGCCAAGAAAGCGGAAGAAGCCTTGAAGACACAAACTGAATGATAAAGTCGATGTATATAGCAAACGTGAAGAAGAATCTAACAAAACTATTAGTAATCTAAAGTTGCAAGTAGATGTGTCCAAGAGGGTTGAAGAAATTCTCAGGTCTCAGCTCAATGAGAAAAATACTGCTTGTTGCCAACAAGAAGAAGAGATTGTTTCTTTGAAGAAACAACTAAAAGAGGCCAATATAAATCTCAAATTTGAGAAAAGCACAGAGTTGCTAGATACAATGATAAATCAACAAAGAAGCTCCACGTCTAAGTTTGGTCTTGGATATGAAGCTGAACAACCTTCATCCTCTAAACATGCAGAGAAGAAGAAGTCCTCGGTTGAAGGTTTGAAAAAAGAAAAGTCTGAAGCTGAATCCTCAAAAGGAAGAAATCATCAAAGAAAATCTACAGCAAAGCAACCACAGCAATAGAAATTCTCTCACTCTCACTCTTTTAATAATAATGCTTTTAATGGCTATTGTTCTAAATGCAACTACTATGGTCACAAGGCATTTTATTGTGGATGGAATAATAGATCAAAGAGTTATACTGGATAAAAACACATCTCGCTTTCCTCGAGTGAACACCCCGTGCAATGTTTTAAATGTAATGGCCATGGGCACATAGCAAGGTTTTGTCCAAGCATTTCGTATCTAATCTAAGGCCGCACCATAGATTTCATCGGACACACGTAATGCAATACAGATAGGGAATAAAACATGTGCTATGTTTTAAATGTAATGGTCAAGGGCACATAGCAAGGTTCTGTGCAAGCACTTTTGTATCTAATCTAAGGCAAAACCCTAGATTTCATCAGACGCAAAGAATACAATACGGACATAGAATAAATCATGTGCACAAGCAGAAAGGAAAATAATCATCCTTCAAGAACGCACAAGAGACAACCCCGCAAGAAAAATGTTCAAGTTCACGAACAAGGGCAAAATAGGGATGTAGTTGAAAAACTCAAGCCCAAGTTCGGGAAAGTCCGGAGAAAGACAGAAGAAAGGAATTCGTGTCTCCTTGGACGGAAGGAGATTACTCCTCTTCTCGCTTTAAGCAGCTCCAGGTGGCACATCCTCAGGGGGAGCAATCTTAAAATTTTATTTTAATGCTCCTATGTTTTTGGGCCAGTTTTCTGAGGATGAAAGGTAAGAAGTCGAGTTATTGTTGTTTGGACAAAAATTTTTTTTGTGTTTTTTTTTTTTTTTGGGGGGGGGGTTTTTTTAAATGTTTGTATAAATTACCTTGATTTTTTTTTCCCCTAAAAAAATTTTTTTTTTTTTTTTTTTTTTAGCTGCATATACGTGTTTCGAGCAGCGTGTATTTGTTTACACTTTGAGGTAAATCTTACAAGATCCTTCGTGTCGCATTGGTAATATTATTCAATTCACAGACAGTTCAGGTTAACTGTTGATAAAATATCAATCCGAGGTTAAGAAGTTGAGGTTGAGTAAGGGGCTCTATGGTTGGCCATAAAGTGTTTGTCAAAATGTCTTCTCCAAGATTTGCACTATTAAAAGTAAAGTGATCTCGCAGATTCGTAGAAAACTCGGATCAGGTTTTAAGTTTAAAAAGGAATCAGGTTGTGCCGCAAAGACAGTATTTATTGCTTGCACTAAGTTGGCGATAGAATTTGTAGAGTTGGTACAAGTGAGTCTCCTATCAATTTTATTGAAAGATGTGAAATCTGCTGTTGAAGTGAAGAAGCGTTGGGCAGAGGTGCCAAGTTTGACCCATGTTGTGGGCAATTTCTTCTTGGTCGTGATGCTCGTGGATAGCAGCAATAAAAGCGCTTTAGCTTTTGTGGTGGTGTTATTCACTTTCTCCAAAGGTTGGAGAACTAAGTTTGGCCAAGGTATATCTTTTATTATTATTTGCTTGGAGTATTTTGAATTGACTTGGCAAATATAATTGATGGAGGTATAAGGTTAAGTTGTCATATTTTGCTTTGACATTATCTTATTGGCATGTTTTGATGATTGTGTTTAAAGAAGTGGAGCTAAAAGGTGTAATAAAGGAAGTTCACTTTATTGCTAATTTATTTTTATTCCTTCCCTAAATTGGTTGAAAGTTTGAGAGTTGTGTGTAGTGTCAACTTGAAGGTTCAATTATCTTCTACTCAAATGAGGTATGGACTCATTCTTCTTATGAGTATGATTGGTGTATGTTTTCTGAAATAAGGTTGGAGTGAAAAGGTACTCTTCTAGGTATCCCTTGGCTTGGTGTAAATCCTAATTTCTGGTTTGAGATAGTGGAAGCTTTGTGCTCTAGGGCTTATTTTTGTGAGTCTAGCTACTTGTATTAAGTTGGTGGAACCCTTGGTTGGCTGTCTTGAGTTTAATAGTTGAGTTTGAGATTGGGAATTAAGTATAGAACATATTGAGTCTCTAACAATTCTCTCGTATGTTTCTATGAAGTTGATAAATCACATTGGGTCTCTAACAATTCTCTTTGTGGGTTCATGCTAAGCGTGGTTCTAGTGAGAACTTGTGTGCTGATCTCGGACAAGTTCTATGTGTGCTTCTTAAGCGGTGTTCTTAGTGAGTCTATGATAGAGTACAGAGGGTTGAGGCTCGGAAGACAGCGTGATCTGAAGAGGTCATTTTTTCTCAAGTATTGGCTAAGATTTGACTAGACATCAGGATCAAATTCTCAGAGGGAGAATTTATGGATCCGTTCATCATACTCGCTCATGTTTATGCTTTTTGCTAACTCGGATTAATTGTTTGCCTCGTGAATATTGTGCATGGACTAAGGGGGAGTTTTGCGACTGCCCTTTGGTATTATAGTCAAAGGGGGAGAAGAATTACAGGTAATTGCGCACAATTACGTGTGTTGCCAACAATTCCAAAGGGGGAGATTGATGAGCAAGGTGCAACCTAAGTATTGTCATTGTTGTCAACACAATCAAGTTGATCACTTGATGCAATGGTTAGAAGTTGATTGGTGAGCAAGGTGATGGATAGGAGTTGTTTGTTGAGCAAGGTGCAGCAAAAGAATTGCAAAAGTATTGGCATTGTTGTAAACACAGTCAGATTGATGCAGTTGATGCAGTTTAGAGGTCAGTCAGATCAAGTGCAGAAAGTTTCAAGGAAAACAGAAGTGACCCAGATTCAAAAAATGGCAAAAAGAGACAAGGAAGAAAACTGTCGCGATATCGCGACATGTTTTCTGTCGCGATTTCGCGACATGGTCGAGGAGAGAGAAGGCGCAGCCGAAAATGTCACGATTTCGTGACATGTCAAGTTTTCGCTGAGGAGAGAGAAAATGTGTCGCGATATCGCGACAAAAAGTAGGAGAGAGAAAATGCACGCCAAATTGTCGTGATTTCGCGACATGGTCGAGGAGAGAGAAGATGCGAGCAAAACTGTCACGATTTCGCGACATGCTGGCAGAGAAGGAAACAAAGGTGTAGCGATATCGCTACATGTTGAAATGAATGGAAACAAAGGTGTAGCGATATCGCTGCATGATGAAAATACATGGAACTAAGGTGTAGCGATATCGCTGCATGATGAAAATACATGGAACTAAGGTGTAGCGATTTCGCTACAGGTTGAAACAAAGAGAAACTAAGGTGTAGCGATGGCGCTACATGTTGGAACAAGGGGAAACTAAGGTGTAGCGATTTCGCTACTAGTCAAAAGTGTAGATCTGAAAGATGCAGCATTGATATTACAAGTCAAAATTTCATGAAAAAAGACAAGGTAAAAGCACAAGGCAAAAAGTTGTAGCGATTTCGCTACAGCATGGAGAAAGAGCGTACGGATTCCAGAAGCGTCGCGATTTCACGACAAGAAGGATGATGACGTCAGCAAGAGCCGAAAGCGTCGCGATTTCGCGACATGTTCCATTTTCGCTGGAGTTGGCAAGGAGAGTTGTACGGAAGAACAAAGTGTCACGATTTCGCGACATGTTCCATTTTCGCTGCAGTTGGCGAGGAGAGTTGTACGGAAGAGCAAAGTGTCACGATTTCGTGACATGTTCCATTTTCGCTGGAGTTGGCAAGGAGAGTTGTACGGAAGAGCAAAGTGTCACGATTTCGTGACATGTTCCATTTTCACTGGAGTTGGCAAGGAAAGCTATACGGAAGAGCAAAGTGTCACGATTTCGTGACATGTTCCGATTACATGCTCGGAAAAGAAAAGTGTACGAAAGCCGAAAGTGTCACGATTTCGCGACAAGCAGGATGATGACGTCAACAAAGTTGAAAAGTGTCGCGATTTCGCGACAGGATGAAAGGAAAGCTGTTGGAAGCCGGAAGCGTCGCGATTTCGTGACAGCATTGAGGATGACGTCAGCAAAAGCTCAAAGTGTCGCGATATCGCGACAAGATGCAGGGAAAGCTTCCGAGGGCCAAAACGGTCGCGATTTCGTGACAACTTTCAGGGTGACGTCAGCATAAGTCAAAAGTGTCGCGATATCGCGACAGTAACAGTCTGGCAGATAAAACCCGCAACAACATGCAAGGTGACACGTGTCGAAAAAGCAGACAGGAAAATCATGCAGCCAGTTACGTAAAAAGTAACTGAAGTCAGGCAGACAGTTAATTGTTGATAGGTGTTGGACATGCATTGCAACAGCAAAACATGCATAATTTAAACGCATTCGAAAAGCCAAATTTGAAGGATAATAAAAGCATTCGAAAGGTCGAATTTGCAGGCATTCTAACAGACGTATTTGAAGCATACATAAAAGCCGAACATGAAGAATCGAAAAGCTTTCGAAGAATCATACATGGAGTTTCGAAAAAGAATTCGAAAATCCGTATTCGAAGAATCAAATTTAAAGTATCGAAAGGTTTTCGAAAAAGCATTCGAAAAGCCGTATTCGAAGAAATTGAACAGTCAAGTGCATGAAACAAAATTGTCGTATTGCATGGTTTCCAAAAGACGTATTGCGTGGTTTCGAACAGATCAAATGCATGGAACCGAACAGCCGTATTGCATGGATTCGAACAGTCAGAGTATGTGATTCGATTGCATGCAGGATTGAAAGGTTATAAAAGAATAACCGTACAGAGAAGATAGTTGCTGTCGCAAGATAGAAGATGCTACAGAAAGAGGCTGGTTGTATGTGAGCTGCAAGAGCATGCCATATGAAAGGGCTGTAAGTGTGCAGAAGGTAGAACTATAAAAGAGTGTATGCTTCCATGAGATTGATTTGATTTAAGCTAGATCAGTGAGGATCTTGTAACACTGAAGGCATTTTTATGTCAATCAAAATTGAAAATAGAAATCCAAGTTGGTGCTTGGAATCGGGGGTTGGTGCTCCTTCCAGCTTGTCGCCGGTAAATTAGGGGTTGTTACTCCTTCCAATGGATGCTCGGTAAATTGATTGTAAAGTTGGTGCTTTGCAATGGCTGGATTTGGATGGGAGTCCAAGCAGCCTAGTTTGAGGAGTAGCCAAAACCGGTGAACCTCGTTACATCTTGTGTTATGTTATGCTCTCTTGTGGTACTTGTTGTTTCTCGGTTTTAGCTTTCTTTTGTTTTGGCTTTAAAATTTAAAGCATTAAGTTTTTAAAATAGCTGCACTGATTCACCCCCCCTCTCAGTGCCATTGTAAGACTAACAAAGCCTTCTTCTTCCAATTTGCATCCTTTCCAAGATTTCTACATCAAAGAAGGACTTCTTTACAAATTGGACAAGGTTTGTGTTCCTTGTGAGCCTAGAGTGTCACTTCTTAAGGAAGCTCATTCTACACTTTATGGTGGTCACTTTGGGAAGCATAAAACACTTCATCATTTGCAACGATTTTTCTATTGGCCAAAAATGCAGAGGGATGTGTTGAGATTTCTCAAACAGTGTGTAGTTTGTTGTCACTCAAAACCAGCTAATAGGAAGTTTGGCTTAGGCATGCCTTTGCCCATTCCTTCCCGTCCTTGGGAAAGCATTTCCATGGACTTGGTTAGTGGTTTTCCTATGACAGTGCGCCAACATGATTGTGTGTTCGTGGTGGTTGACAGATTCAGCAAAATGGCTAAGTTTATTCCATGCCACAAGACAAGTTCTGCATCAGACTTAGCTCAATTTTTCTTTGACAACATTTGGCGTTCCTTTGGTCTACCTACCAGCATTATCTCGGATCATGATTCACGCTTTGTGGGTCACTTTTGGCATTCTTTGTGGAAGATTTTGGGAGTTTCCCTTAACTTTTCTATCGCCTATCATCCGCAGTCCGATGGGCAGACTGAAGTGGTAAACCGTACACTTGTGCAAATTTTGCGAATCTATCATCACGCTTCACTAGCAAAGTGGGACTTGAGTCTCACGCATATTGAACATGCCTATAATAGGGCCCTACACTCTTCTACAGGTCATTCACCCTTTGAAGTTTGTATGGGATTTTAGCCCTTGGCACCTTATGAGTTACCTTTGTCTTTGCCTTCTCCTTTCACTTCACATCTTCAGAAGGAGCAAGACAAGGCACACTCATTTGTTCAAAACTTGCACAATCTTCAATCAAAGGTGGTTGAGATTTTGCAAAAGACACAGCAGCAGCAGAAAAAGGCCATGGATCGACATCGAATTCCTCATCCTTTTCAAGTTGGTGATAAAGTTTGGTTGCATCTTGACAAGCGGCGTTTCACTGATAAGACTCATAGCAAAATCAAACCAATTCGCTATGGGCCTTATACTATTCTTCAACAGGTGTCCGAGAATGCTTTTCGCCTTGATCTTCCCGCACACTTGGGAATTCATGACGTCGTCAATGTAGATCTCTTGAAGTTGTACTTTGACTCTACATTGGAGATCGCACCGACTATCGGTCATCCTGTGGACATGGTTCCCGAAGCTACGCTTACCATTGGATGCAGATCAGATCTATGACACGAAGACTCGACAGACTCGCTAGGGGTCTACCACCTCATATCTTGTGGCTCGACAAGGACAACTACCGCATCAGGCTCGTTGGATTTCTTTTCATCAGATGTCCCGTGACTTTCCTATTCTTCTGAAAGCATTGGAGTCCAATGCTTCTATTGTGGGGAGGCATGATGAGGATTGATGTTAGATCTTTCATATGACCCCTCTAGTAGTTCCTAGCTTAGGTTTGCATAGTTTATTTCTAGCAAATTCATATTGTAAGTGAGTCTCCTTCTCACATGCACTTGTGGGCACTAGTTGTCTTTTAGAGTGTTAGTTAGCAAGTGTGAACTCAAAGTAGGAAGTGTGTACTTCAAGTTAGCTAAAATGGATCTTCTAGTTAGCAATCTTAACTTAGAATTTTACGTGCATTCTCCTTTGCACCTTTGTAGCTTTTGGTTGAGCGTATTGAATCAAATCCATGATTTCATGGGTTGGTTATGTATTTTGGGCCATTAGTGCCTATATAATGATTTGTAAATAATAGAACACTTAGTTGGATTTTTCAATCCTTTTCAGAAACTATGTAAAATGCACCCAAAACGCCTCCTATCCACCAGGAGGTGACCTATTAGCTTCCTAAGGCAACCTAAGCCATTTCCTACACCTAATTAGGACCCCCATGGGACCATTCCCTACTAAAAACCCTAATTAGACTAATTAGGATTCTAATTTATCATTGACTTTCACTTAAGTTACACTTTATCATTAAAAAGGGTTTAATTAGGGTTAATGATCAAATTAGTCCTAAACATGTCCTCACACATGTGTGCACCCTAATTTGGTTAGGATATTTCCTAGAAACCCTAATTCAACCCCCATATAACCTAGGAGTTAGCTAGCCCTAATTAACCCTAATCCTTGCTCACACATGTGTGAGGATAAGATATTTCCTTCAAGGTATGTGAGAGGATGACTAAGCTTGCCACCTCCCAAACCCTAACCTAACCTTACTAGGATTTGATCCTAGGGTATGGTATACTTAACTACCCCCCTTGACCTTGGTTTTTCCTATAAATAGAGGGTCTTTTCCCTTATTTTGCCTCTCTCACATTTTTAGTCAACCTATCCAAACTCTCCTGAAATTACTCCAGAATCATCTTCTACCACTTTGCTTTCGACAAACATCATCAAACAGCTTCTAAACCCCATCCAAATAGAAATTCTCCAACAGAAGTCAACTACAGTCCAGTTCGCCCCTAGCCTATGAACCCATGATCCAGTTCACAGGTCGTCCTGCGAACCAATCATACAGAATGTTACACACCAAACCTAGCCGTCGGCTAGGTATTCCAAGAGTATAATATTTCATATATATAGTAGTTAGATTATTCCAAATTATGTCACTTGTTTTTATTATATAATCTCTGCATTTCGGCATTGCCTTCACGGTAGGATCTGCCCTCCTAGTGGCAATAGAAATTTTATTGTTATCCGCTTCTTCGCATTTCCGTATTCGATCGATTTATTGTTCTGTTGCATGGTTGAATATTAATAATTAATTCATTTATAGAAATCCCGAAGGCGTAGCCTTCCAAGTGGTATCAGTAATCAGGTTCGGCTACCTCCACAGCGCTGCTAAGAATTCTTCTGAAGCAAACAACCGAAGGAACTGGTTCATCGACGTATTCCCTGCGACTCGATTCGTTGGCTGTCCAAGCAAGCGCCCAGCTTCATCACAGCCAAACAAGCTCGTCACGAGTATTCCACGCAACTGTGTCGCGTCGTGTTCCAAGAAAACGTTGCACCGTCGCATATCCAGTTACCGCCTGAGACGAAGTCAGGACGTCCCGACTCACAGGCTAAATAGCAGGCTCCAGTGCAGGAAAATTGTCGTAAAACAAGCGCATACAATACAGAGCATTTTCGTCCAATCACAGCGCGCGGTTAACGATTAATTAACGCCCACACCTAAGGTACAATTTTTTTTTAATTATCGCTTCGGGATATATATCCCACATCTGCTGTGGGAAAGCAAGTCAAGTTTTTATATAGGGTTCGTCGCACCTTCAAGGTTGTGACTTCGGTCACACACTCATTTACCGTCCCACGCGCGTAAAATCGGTCGCTTGCATTGGTATTGTCGTCGCCACCTGTTGGTTGTCCAGTCGTTTCCTCTGTCGTGTCGTTAATCTGTCCAGTCGTCGTGTCATCTGTCGGGTCTTCCGCTCCGTCGCGTGTCGTTTGGTCTTCCGCTCGTGTCTCGCGTGTCGTTTGGTCTTAGCTCGCGTGTCGTGTCTTCCAGCTATCGTGTCCTCGCGTCCGTGTCTGCTTCGTGTCTCGCGTTTCGTGTCCTCGCGTCCGTGTCCGCTTCGTGTCTCGCATTTCGTGTCCTCGTTGTCCATCATCTTCGGGCAGTCCGTGGTTAGTGGTTAGTCCGGTGTCGTGTCTTAAATTTGCAATCAAGAAAAGTTGTCAAAAATTGCAGTCAAGAAAAGTTGTCAAAAATTGTCAAAAGCTGTCAAAAATTGCAGTCAAGAAGGAGCCCAAATCCAAATTCAAATCCGCATCACAGTTGGAGTGACAGTTGAAGCGGATCCAAATTTTTGCTAAAATCAACCAATTTTGCTGCAGTCCAAGCTCACAAGCTTCTAAACAGGTTATGCTAACTAATGCATGAGCAAAAGGTGGACCAAAGGATCTGACGGTCGATTATCAAGCTCGAAGACGACCAATAACAACGCAAGAAGACCTCATCGAAGCCTAGGTACAAAAAATTCTCCTTCTCCTTTCAAAATTGGCAGTTATAATCCACATCATCCACTGGTAGACCCTATGGCTACTAATCCTCCCCCAACTCACGAAAACATCACACAAGGAAACTCAAGTAACTCAACCGTTTCTAACGATGAATCTCTTCGACTCTTACTAGAGGGTATGAACGAAATTAGTCTCAACCTAAAATCCCTAGTGCGAGCACAAAACCAGCTTAATCCCAATACTAATCCCCAAAATCACTCCCATGCCCAAAGGAATGAAGAAAATGTCGATCATGATGATGATTGGGAACAACAAAGAGGTGATTCGGATAATTACAGGGATCGCTATCATAGACAGCGGTATAACCAAAATCAAGAAAGGGATACGGGTTATCACCAACCGAGAGGCCCTAATAATTTTCCACGCATTGATATGCCCACTTTTGAGGGTCATGATCCTCGTGGTTGGATAGCCAAAATGGAAGGCATTCTTGACTTATATCAAATTAAGGAAATTGATAAAGTCCCTTTCGCTGCATCAAAATTAGGCACTGAGGCCTACCAATGGTTCGTATGGCTTAAACGAGAGAAAGGAGCTACTATTAACTGGAGAAAATTCACTACCTCTTTTTTAGAAATATTTGATGAAGGAGCTACATCATCATACACAAGAAGACTATTATCTCTTAAACAAGAAGGATCGGTTAGCGAATTTGTTTCGGAGTTTACCAGCTTTACTACCATACACTTTAGACCTCAGTCTCGACACAGTGGTAGGAGCTTTTCGCAATGGATTGAAAGAAAATATTCGAGTGGAGGTAGACATGCACAATCCCACCTTGCTGAACGATTGTATAAGAATAGCTAAGCCGGCCGAGAAGAGAAATCGCTTGTTCTGCACGGCGTGACACTTATAGTCGTCCTTCGTATCGCAACAATTCCTTTCGTAGAAATGATCAACCATCAAGATACTTTTGCTATAAATGTCGCACTCATCACCCCAAGGAACAAGCATGTGCCCAAAAACAAAACTTTCATATTGAAGGCGATCAATATGAAGGAGAAGAGGAAGAACCTTACCAACCAGAAGAACCTATGCCAGAAGAACTACCAAGTACTCTAGAAGAAAAAGAAGAGGATACAATGGCGATCTCCAGTGCATGCCCTCATGGGTTTAACCGCCCACCATACCATCAAGGTACCAGGATTTCTCCGCCGTAAAAAGGTGAATGTGCTAATTGATTCTGGTAGTACCCACAATTTTATCGACATCAAAACAGCAAAAGCTTTGAATTTATTCATTAACTCTTCCAACAAAGACAAATTCCAGGTTCTAGTGGCCAACGGGGTGAACGCACAATGTGTTGGTCGCACATCTCAAGTTTCCATAAAAATGGGAACTTATACCTGGTTTGGATCCCTTTTCGTCATGAATTTGGGGAACTCTGATGTCATTTTGGGAGTTGAATGGTTGGAAACATTAGACACGGTTAGCTTCAACTTCAAAAAATTATTTGTGGAATGGAAGGAAAACGGACGAGTCATTCGCTTACAAGGCATTACTACTCCTCCATCACAAATGGTGAGCTCTCATAGTATGGAGAAGATGTTAAAAAAGGGTGGATATGGGTTTATAGCTCAAATTAATTGTTTGGAAAAACAATCTCAAGCAACTTCGGATATTATTGCTCCAGAGTTACAAGACATCATAACACATTACGAAGAGGTTTTCCAAGAACCTCAAGGATTACCACCTAAACGATCTCATGACCATGCCATCCATTTGATTCCAGGGAGTGTCCCACCTAACAATCGTCCTTACCGCTATCCTCAACCACAAAAGACAGAAATCGAACAGATCGTTCAGGATTTGTTGGATCATGGAGTCATTCGTCACAAAGACTAGTCCTTATTCCTCACCCGTAGTTCTGGCTAGACGAAAAGATAACTCTTGGCGTATGTGTCCCGACTTTCGTTCTCTCAATAAACTCACTATCAAGGACAAATTTCCTATCCCTCGTCATAGATGACCTACTAGATGAGTTGCATGGTGCAAAATTTTTTACAAAATTAGACCTTCGCTCCGGATTTCACCAAATCCGTGTTAGAGAAGAAGATATTCCCAAAAATCGCTTTTCGTACTCATGAAGGTCATTACGAATTTTTGGTCATGCCTTTTGGTCTCACCAATGCACCATCCACATTCCAAAGTCTCATGAACCAAGTGTTTCGTCCACTCCTCCGTAAGTTTGTGTTAGTTTTTTTTGATGATATTCTCATATACAGCAAAACATGGACGGACCATTTACATCATGTGGATAAAGCCCTTCACATTTTACACAGAGAAAAGCTATTTGTCAAACGTTCCAAATGTTCCTTTGGTGTCCAAGAAGTCGAGTATCTTGGTCATATAGTTTCACACGAGGGTGTCAAAGTCGACCCCAATAAGATTAAGGCAATTCAAGAGTGGCCCTTACCTAAAACCATCAAGAAACTTCATGGTTTTTTGGGTCTCACGGGCTACTATCGCAAGTTTGTACGAAATTATGGTAAGATTGCAACCACCTCTCACCGCACTTACAAAGAAGGATGCTTTTCGTTGGTCAGAAGAGGCCACTCAAGCCTTCGAAGCTCTTAAGAAGGCCATGTGTACAACTCCAAGATTAGCAACTCCCAATTTTCACAAACCATTTATTATCGAATGTGATGCATCAAGAACAGGAATTGGGGCTATATTAATGCAAGAAGGTCATCCGTTGGCATTTGAAAGTAAACAACTTTCCGAGAAAAATTTGGGAAGATCAACATACGAAAAAGAAATGTTGGCTATTCTTCACGCAATAGAAAAATGGAGACACTACCTAATCAGTAGCCGCTTCATTATAAAAACAGATCATAGTAGCCTCAAACATTTTCTTGAGCAAAGGTTTTCATATCCGAAACAAAATAAGTGGTTAACCAAACTCATTGGGCTATGATTTTGTTATCGAATACAAGAAAGGGAAGGAAAATATAGCCGTCGATGCGCTGTCCAGGAAATATGAAGATGAAGTAGTCATTAACGCTATTTCAGGTCCTTGCTCCCAATGGGTGAATCAATTACAAGATGAATGGTTGTCCAATAGCGAAACTGCTCAGATACTTCAAGAATTATCTATAGGGTCCTCTAAACACCCTTTGTTCTCTTATGAAGATAAAATCCTCCGGAAGAAGAACCGCATTTACATTCCACACAATTCAGAACTCAAATCGAAGATCCTCGACGAATCACACGCTTCTCCATCAGCAGGACATTCAAGATTTTTGAAAACATATTTAAGGGTCAAACAATCATTTTGTTGGAAAGGATTAAAAGCAGAAGTCAAACAATGGGTAGCAGAATGTGAAGTTTGCCAACGCAATAAAGGAGAAACAATCAAATCACCAGGGTTGTTACAACCATTACCCATCCCTGAACAGAAGTGGGAACATATATCCATGGATTTTATTGAAGGTCTTCCAAAGTCAGAAGGTAGGACAGTAATCTTCGTAGTCGTAGACCGGTTATCCAAATACGCTCACTTTCGTGCTTTACAACATCCATTTTCCGCAAGCAAGGTGGCAAAGGTATTTATGGATTCAATTTTCAAATTACATGGTATGCCAAAAAATATTGTAAGTGATAGAGACCCCATCTTCACTAGTAACTTTTGGCGGGAATTATTTCGACTTAGTGGTACCAAATTGAACATGTCTTCATCCTACCATCCACGTATGGATGGTCAAACGAAGTAGTTAACAAATGTTTGGGTACGTACTTAAGATGTTTCGCTCAAGATAAACAATACCAATGGAGCCATTGGTTAGCATTGGCATAATGGTGGTACAACACTTCTTACCATTACTCAATTAAGATGTCTCCATTTGAAGCATTGTATGGCACCAAACCTCCAACAGTCATAGATTACGTACAAGGATCATCCAAAGTAGCCAAAGTGGATGATTGGTTCCAACAAAGGCAATCTACACTCACCATCCTCAAAGAGAATTTAGTCCAAGCACAAAATCGTATGAAACAACAACAAGACTTGCACCGATCATAGAGAACTTTTAATATAGGTGATTGGGTTTTCCTAAAGTTGCAACCTTACAAACAATCATCGTTAAGGATAAAGTCCAGCCAAAAGTTGGCTCCACGATTCTATGGTCCCTACAAAATTGTGCGCCGCATTGGAGAAGTAGCCTATCAATTAGAGCTACCTACATCATCACGAATACACCCGGTATTTCATGTTTCATGTCTCAAAAAAGTAATTGGTCAGAAAGTGCAAAGTCAATCAGAATTACCAGTGCTCGATGAGGAAGGACGCATACATCTCCAACCCGAAGATATACTACAACATAGAATCCGAAGACTGAGATCACGTCAGATTCAAGAATTTCTCATTAAATGGCAAGATTTACTAGAGGAGGATGCCACATGGGAACCTGAAAGTATCTTCCAGACATTTCCAACTTTGAGGACAAAGCTTTCCGAGGAGGGGAGTCATGTTACACACCAAACCTAGCCGTCGGCTAGGTATTCCAAGAGTATAATATTTCATATATATAGTAGTTAGATTATTCCAAATTATATCATCATTTTTTTATTATATAATCTCTCGCATTTCGGCATTGCCTTCACGGCGGGATCCGCCCTCCTAGTGGCAATAGAAATTTTAATTATGTTATCCGCTTCTTCGCATTTTCGTATTCGATCGATTTATTGTTCTGTTGCATGGTTGAATATTAATAATTAATTCATTTATAGAAATCCCGAAGGCGTAGCCTTCCACAGAAGGTCTACAGCATCAGATCAGGTATAAATCAGCTTTGCATACTTTCTACAGTATTTTCATTAATTTACATCATGTTTTACTTCAATTTTGAGTCGATTTGTCTTCATAACTAAGGGGCTTGACTAAGGCAGGCTCCCAAATGCACTAACAACCTTTTACAGGCCCAAAACAAGTACAAAAGAACATATACCAGTCAATCTATCCAGACTCTACTAAAATTACTCCAAAATCATCTTCTACCACTTTGCTTTCGATAAACAACATCAAATAGCTTCTAAACCCCATCCAAACAAAAATTCTCCAACATAAGTCAACTACAGTCTAGTTCGGCCCCAGCCTACGAACCCGGGATCTAGTTCACAGGTCGTCCTGCGAACCAATCGTACAGAAGGTCGACAACATCAGATCAGGTATAAATCAGGTTTGCATACTTTCTACAGCAATTTCATTAATTTACATCATGTTTTACTTCAGTTTTGAGTCAATTTGTCTTCATAACTAAGGGGCTTGACCAAGGCAGACTCCCAAACGCACTAGCAACCTTTTGCAGACCCGAAACAGGTACAAAAGAACATATACCAGCAGACTACCGATGGCACTCGCGCATAGAAGCCCGCCTTCATTGAGGAACTCCGAGAAACACCATTAGATGCTTCATATTTATGATGAAAACCAGGGATAAAAATCTCCACTGAAAGAGAGACTTATTTTGTAACCCTACACTTTCAAAATGAATAAAGTAGCATTTTGAACAATCTTTTATTTGTTTTTATCAAATGGTTATCTTCCAGTTGCTTCAATTCTTCTCTTTCGTTATTGTCTACGATTCTTTGCCTATATATATAATTCCCAACTACCTACCACTCCCACTTATCCATACATGTGGGATAATTACATCTTTACTCATATTTATAATGCCCAACTACCCACCACTCCCACTTATCAATGCATGTGGGATAATTACATCTAATATAATATTATAATATTCATACAATATTATAATATTATATACTTATATTGGGTACTTAGCACTCTTCCTTTCCACCATTAACTTCTAAATTTGAACTTGTGCATTGTAATTCCTCATCCCTTATGTCATTTTTCTTTTAATGGTTGATTTAAGTAAACTATAATTGATGTGACCCGGGTTCAATCCCCATGGTGGATGTGTATAAGAAATAATACTCCAAAAAAAAAAAGTAAACTATAATTGTTTATTGCATTTGACGATGCAAAGGTTTTTTTGGTAACTTTCTTAAGAGTGGTAAATCCTTGATTTGACCCAATTTCTACTATGATATGATCTCCTTGTTTCATATTGAATTTTGTTTCATCCCCAAAATTTTCCATCTCTTTCTCCATCATTTTTACTTTCCAATATTTTACCATGTGTTCGGTCTCACAATATTTGAGACAATGGAATGCAATATTTTCATAATTCACTTGTTGATCATATTCTCTTGATTTAGATGTAATGCTAATGGACTGCACTAAAGATTCTGAAATATCCATGGCAATAAATACTCGAGTGTGTAGCATGTATTCTCTCCTTGGTAGTTGGTCCCTCCTTGATGAACTCCCCTAGAGTATTGTCAATATTGTTCAAAACCTCCTTAATGATGTGTGATAAGAAAGTCCAAAAAGCCTAATCTACACCAAAATCATTTTAATAGTCTTTGTCTCCACACAAAATCTATCTCACCTTTGCCCCTAAACCAAGGGTCACCATCCATTATTTTATACCTTATTTTTTAACTAGAAAAAACAATATGGAAAAATCCTTTTGAAAGAAAAGTCATGGAGTAATGAATTCAATCCGAGTTCCACTTAATCCAATTTTGAATCTCCAAAAAACCCAATCAATATCCATAGAACTTATATATTAACCTTCTACTTTTAAAAACCATTATATCTTGCTCGATCATCTCATCCTTGATAATTACTTTTAGTGTAGTATTTGTTATCTAGATAAGGTTTGTCATAGATTCACTCTTTCTCTTATTGTTAACTAAGGCATCTTTATTTCTAATAAAGACTTTCAAAGGTTTTTTTGACATGTTACCTAAATTTTCTTCACATGAATTTTTTAGTTTTTGAGTTTATCATAAAATCTGGAACAAGAAGAAGTGGCACTTGCTCCTTAGTTGTGTTTTGTTTCTTGCTCACACCTGTAATACTTACTTTATAAAATAATAAAAAGGTGAGGGTTGCTTCCAACCTACACTCGCTCCCTTTATAAAATTTACCATTAATATTATACATACAAACAATAATCAAATATATAATATATAAACAATATTAAATAAATAATGAATAAAAAAATACTTTAATATTTTTTATTTTTAACAAGCTCACTCACACACCCTCACCCTCTTGTGGTTTGAACCTAAGTCTTCTGAAAGAGCCCAATGCCCAAACCACTACGTTGTCCCACAAAAACATACTTTAATAAATTATAACAAAGACAAAATGTTTGAATTCTAAGTAAAATTGGATATGGTTATAAATCTTATTAGTTCAATTGATTAGATTCCGCAACATTCAAAGGAAACTCAAACCCAAATTCGAATCTTACCAAACAATACATGAATAAATATCCAAGTTGTTGTAATATAATGTGTGGTGATGTACCATGGGTGAGGCCCATTTCAATCATATATAACTAATTAAAAAATGATGATAGGTTAATTAACCTTGCATGTAAGGTCCATTTCAATCGCATATAACTAATTAAAAAAATTGAATGTGATTTAATTAACCTACCCTCTAATTAAAAAATATTGAAAGTGATTTAATTTACCTATCCTTAAATATAATATTTTGTTATTAATTCCATTATGTGGTAATGATGTGCTATGCATCGCCCATTTCAATCACATATAACTAATTAAAAATAAATAAATATAATTTAATTAATGTTATCTCGATATTTTGTTATTTTAACTAGAATAACCCTAATAAAAATTATATAACTTATTTTTAAACACTAATAAAAATCGCATAGCTTTTTTTTAAAAACAATTAAATTCATACTATTTAATAATATTATATTTTTAATTTTTAATAAATTTATTATTTAATATTTATACATAAACTCTTTCTTGATGCTTTAAGTGCTAAAAAGTTTAAAATGATTGTGGCATGGTGGTTAAAGGTTTAAAATGATTGTGGCATTGTGGTTATAGAGGCAGAGTGCGAGAGTGCGCGATCGGTGTGACGACTTTTAGGACGGACTAAGGTGGATAGCCTACCAAATTTCGTGACAGCTACCTACCTACCGGTTCCACTGTAAATTCAAATATATATATATACATACGAAACTGTTTTTAAAGAATAAATAAAAAATATTTTGAAGTGCAATGTAGTCTAAGGTAATTATTCAAAAGTTATCTTTCAAAACTGATGAAATAATAGACGTTGTTTGGTTCACCAACTTTTTATAAATTCATAACTTATACCTTAAATCAAGGCTAAAATCTTATGGTAAGAGTCTCCGCCACGATTTTTAATAGACGTGATGGACCCTTATTATATTTTATTTAAAAATTAATAAACAATTTCCACGCAGCCATTTAATTAAAATATACACCATATCTAACTACAAATTAATTAGTTGCAAAACTCTACCAACCATACGCGTTTAACGCAGCCTCGCATGGCTGCTTCCATGCTCCTGAAACTGATCTTGCTCGAACGCCGCACGTTTGTCGCACCTTAGATTTGCAAACATTATTAAAAATTGCAGCTTTAATGGCGGACTTGACACCGCATAGCTTAAATACTGGAACATTCATTCAAATGGAGGAGAAGCGTGTGCTTACCCAGTCCGTATGCTGAGAGCAAAGTGCAGCGGGGAAAAGAGGAACACCACAATGTGCAAGACGATCAGGACTCGAACCTGCGACCTCCGCTCCGTGCTCGCCAACGTCGTCCTCCAAATGGTCGTCACGTACTTCCTTCTCGCCGTGCTTCGTTGCGGCGACGGCAACGGCAACGGCAACGGCAGCGGCGGCGGAGGATTCAGAGCCGCGATGATCGAAACGCCGTCTCCGTCAATTGACGGGAAACCAGACGCGGCGGAGCAGCAGCTACGCTTCTTGGAAGACCAGGGGTCGAGCCTCGCCACCGCCAACCACAGAGCCAACGAGACCTCTGCTCCGGCGTGGTGGACTCTAGAAGCCGTCCCCGCAGTGGAATTCTGCAAGCGAAAAGGCAAAGCCATAGGTCGCGGGTTCAAGTTCGCGGCCTACACGGACGCCATACTCTTTGGTCGGAAAATGTATTTACCTTCCTCCGTCAACTGCAGCCAAATCCCGGACGCCAAGCCCCTGCACACGAAGTTCAACAAGGGACAGAAATCCACGCCGAAGATCCCGGTCATGGTGGTTCCGTCAATTGCCGCCTTCGACGACTTCAGCCCGCGGGCTTTGTGTCACGAGACGGTTCTGGAACCCTCGCTTTTGCTCTCCTTCATCAACTGGCCGCAGTACGGCCACTTCATGTTCAACGGCGTAAGCCTCCTGTGGGAGGTCTTTGACGAAGCCCTAGCCGCCGCCGGTAAAAACATCCGTCTATATGCTTACGGGGACAGTCTGGACAAGAGCCGGCGCCTGAAATTCCAAGAAACGAGCCCGATCTTTGACCTCCACGGTTTCGAACCCGTGATCGCCATGTTCTCGAATTTTCCGGTGAGATCCCTTGCGGCGCTATTGAAACAGTCGGAGACGCACCCGGTGTGCTTCGCCTACGTCATGGCCGGGATCTCCGGCAACCTCGACCACTACAACTTCGCGGCCCCGCTGGAAATATGGCGGGAGTTCGCCATGACGGTGAGAAACCACTTTCACGCGCCGGAAACTCCGCGGCTTTCTGGCGAGGGTTTTAAATTCCTCCCACGCCTTGCGCCGGTGGATGCTTTGCGCGGCTCGCCGGAACTACGAGCCCCGATCCGGCCGATAAACTACCAGGCTCTCCTGGACCGGCCGCGGCTCACGATTCTTGACCGCCGGAGCAACCGCAAGATCCTCAACGCCGGGATACTGCGTCAAATGGCGTTAGAAACCGGATTCTTTAAGTCGATCGAAGTTATTTACCTCGAAGATCTTGTCGTTGCGAACCAGATCCGGCTCATGACGGTGACGGACGTGCTGTTCGGGATCGACGGCACGGGGCTGATGAACGGCTTTTTTATGCCGGAGGGCGGCGTCGTGGTCCACGTTCGGCCGTACGGCTGCGCGGGGTTTTTGCCGGATAAAGGCGTGAATTTCGACCGCCTGTGGGCTTCGAACCCGGGGCGAGTGATCCGCTACGAATCCGAGGACCTGGTGACCACGAGGTTTCCGACGAGGATTCGCGAGGTTCCGGCCATGGCTTTCAACAAGAGCAGCCCCAGCAACTATAGATCTTCGTTTATTCTGAAGCAGGACACGGTTGTGGATCTTCGGGCGTTCCGGTGCATTTTGAAAGACGCGCACAGGCTTCTCGAGGGAGAGCCCGTGGACTGGGAGAAGCATAGGGCCTGCACGAGAACCGTGTTTTTCTGATAGATATACAATGAATATATGATGTTGCTTACAGAGGATGGATGGATATACAGTCGATATACCTGCAGAGGATGGATGGATATACAGTCGATATATGATTGTGCCTTGCCAGAGGATGGATACACAGCATATGACTGTTCCATCCTGTAAATGGCGGCAGAAGGTTTTGAAGATTTGAATAGTATTTTTTAAAATAAAAGATTCTCGAGAGGAAATACAAACAAACAAGGAAATGAAGTCTCTGTCACCCTGAAGGAAATAAATCAACCCCTTTGCAGGTTTTTTAAATTATATTAGTTGATTGGAAGGTCCTGAATTTATTATCACCCAGTAAACTAATAAGGTTGATCATTTATCTTATCACAAAAAAATTATTTTATTCATTTTATATTATTTTTATTTATTTTTTTAATTTTATTTTTTATTTTTTATTTTTTATTTTTTATTTTTTCCATTTCATTAACAGTTTTAATTTTATTTTTATTTATTTCATTAATATTATTTTATTTATTTTATTTTTATTTTTTTGTTTATTTCATTAACAGTTTTAAGAGATTATATGGAATTGAAACAAATCTTACAAAACATATTATACCAATAATGCCTTTTTATGGTAAACCTTGTCTTTGGTTTTTTTTTTTTAAAAAGAGAGAAGATAAAGAAAATAGTTATTCCTGTTATATTAAATCATGACCATGACTACAATTGTTTCATATCATAAAATTATTATTATTTTTATTTATTTGAGGTAGTTATCTCTTTAAAAAAAAAAATAAGAAAAATCAAATTATTATTTTTATTTAGTTTGTATATTAAGTTTTAATAATTTATCAAAATTTATAATAATAGAAGCAATCTATTTACTCAAATTTTATATATATTCCAAATGTTATGAACCTTTCTTTTTATTATAAAAAATTATTCATCAATATGAAAAGATATAAATTGCACAATAAATTTCACACAATAAAATAGTGATTGATAATACCCTTGAGCTAGGAGAACATCTTGAGGGAAGCCACTCCACAAGATCTGAACCAAAACTTATTCAATAATACTTCATGTATCCCTTTTATAATAGAGATACATCTCTCTTTATTCAAGAGTCTGATAATTCACCTTTCATAAATTAAAGATCACACATTTAGTGGTTCACCTCCCATGAGTTACAAAGTGTATAATAATAATATAACAATATTCATTGACATTTACATATAACAATGTTCCCTCACATATATGATTTTATGACATTATTCTACTACCTATTTATGACTTAATACAATATTAATTTATTAAATATCTATCTTAGTATTTAACATATTCCGTTAACTTTATTTTTATTCAACAGATTTTTATAATAACAAAGTTTAAATTTCATTTGAAATCATATTTTAAATTTCATTCGAAAATATGTTTCACATCAAACCAAAAAAAAAAATATTACGGATTTCCTTATGCAAAGAAAAAATGACTTCACAAATCCAAGAGTTACAAGTTCATATCATGCTATCAAACAAATTTTCAAATTAGAAAGGAAGTCAAAACTCTTTGTATTTGGAGGTAATTATAGAATGGCATCGAGGAAAGCCAACAAGTCAAAACTCTTTGTATTTGGAGGTAATTATATAATCGCATCGAGGAAAGCCAACTTCACCTATACGTGGGTATTTGTACCATCATGCTTAACATTGCCCCTTCTTGACTTTAGTTTTAAGATCTTAAAATTTATTCGATAATTTATTTATAATTAAATATAATATTAATTTATTAAGTATATTGTGGTATCTAATTTTTTGCTTGGAGTCTCTTACATCAAGGGTTACGGCAGTAGGCTCAAGCATCTGGGTGTTCATAATCTCATTTGCCCGGTTTGTGGACAAGCGGAAGATTTACTGCATGTTTTTTGGTCTTGTGATCGGGCTTAGTCAGCTTGGGAGTGGCTTCTTGAATTTTTCAGACCTTTTATGCAGGAGGATTTTACTTGGGTGCATGCTATTTTGGGTGACCCTATTGTTTTTTCCTTCAACTTGGATGTTGTTTGGAATATTTTTAGAATTGGTACCTTATTTTATCTATGGAAGTTCCGGAATAGAGTTGTTTTTCTCAACAAGATGTCGGACATGTCTTCTCTGTTGCTGATAAACATGATATAATCTTTGATTGTTGGTTACAGATTCAAGTACAGGTTAAAAAAGTACAAGTGGAGCTGCAGTACTTGCATACCCTCATGGATCATTGGGGGAATGCACCCTACATTATGATTCATGTGCATCCTTCCACTTCCAGGTGGCAGTAATTTCTTGGCTTCTTTCTTTCCGAATGCATATTTAATATTGTTTTGGCAGTTGTTATTGGCAGTTTGTGGGTTGTTTCTGACACTCTTGTATACTCTTAACCACAATGGTTAATGTATTGGTTTACGGGGTGTGCTAATCCCACCCACCCTTTTTTGTATGATTAAATATTATTTTATTAATATAATGACTTTTTCATCCAAAAAAAAAATATTCCATCCGAAATCATATTCACACCAGCCCAAAAAAAATATTACCAATTTCCAGAGGAAAAACATGATTTCACAAATCAAGAGTCACATGTTCATATGATGCTATCAAACAAGTTTTCAAATGAGAAAGGAAGTCAATACTCTTTGTATTGGAGGTAATTATAGAATAGTATTTAGAAAAGCTAATTTTAAAGGTTTAAGGTTTTAATTGTGGTGCGAGTGAGTGTGAGGGGTAAGTGTGGTGGTTGTGTGTTAAATTCATTATTGAGAAGTATAGTTCTCGGTTATAAGAGAAATCATAGTTGAGAAGAGACTGCTCAACCTTTATGCGTTGGTAACAGAAATTTATCACACTAACCAAATCTAAAAAATGATTTATCACATTTACCAAATCTTTAAAAAAATACTTAAAATCATGGAATTTTAATGTTGTCGAGCTCATTCATATAAATAATGTTATTACATTTCGTAATCATAGCATTATTATAAGAGTAAAATATAGTGACAAGACAATATTACCCATACATTAAAATAAAAAATAAATATATAAAAATATGATATTAATATAATATAAAGTAGTGCGCTTACCGAGAGGAGACCTAGGTTCCAATCCCACGGGTGTGTCCATGCATAGCCAGTAGCCCAATCCGACTCTACATGTTGCACTTGATTGATTACGGTGATTTGTTTCCTGCTTGTCTAGCAGTCCCCTTCATGCCACGTGTTGAATCAAACTGACGAAGACGGTGCAAACCCTGTGTGTCCGACGGTCCCCATCTCACGTCGGGTTACCATTAACGAGACAATGGGTGTGTTAGAAGCCTTCGTTGATAGTTTGAACCCGCCAGTTGCACTAGCAATTACTAAAAATTATGATTGTAACCAATTCATCTATGTAATCAAAAAACGGTTGGGGCTTTGGCTCTTCTTCGGGAGGTCCAAGGTTCAAACCGTGACGTGGACGAGTGTGTGAGGGGGTGGGTATGTGGTGGCTTTGTGTTAAATTATCTATTGATAAGTACAACTCTTGGATTTACGAGGGGTCATGGTTGGGAGGAGACTACGGTCATAGAGGTTTCTCACAATAACCAAATAAAATATATATATAATATAAAGTAGCGTTATATTATAATATGAAAATAAAATTATATATATATATATATATATATATATATATTTTTTTTTTTTTTTGGAACACAACTGTGCATATGTGCATATCCGTGTGCATATGTGCATATCCACAGCATGTGAGGGGGAGAGATCTGAATTTGGGACCTCTCTTTTTCGACTTGAGAGTTTTATATATATTATTTATAAAAGACTTGTAAATTTAAAATATTTTTTCCATCCTTTAGTTATTCTTGTTAATTTACAAGTTTTCATTGTTGAAAATTATAATTATTTTTGGGATGAAAAAGCCATTATATTAATAAAATAATGTTTAATCATACAAAAAAGGGTGGGTGGGATTAACACACCCCGTAAACCAATACATTAACCATTATGGTTAAGAGTATACAAGAGTGTCAGAAACAACCCACAAACTGCCAATAAAAACTGCCAAAACAGTATTAAATATGCATTTAGAAAGAAAGAAGCCGAGAAATTACTACCACCTAGAAGGGGAAGGAAGTTGCACATGACTCATAATGCAGGGTGCATTCCCCCAATGATCCATGAGGGTACGCAAGTACTATAGCTCCACCTGTATATTTTTAACCTGTACTTGAATCTGTAACCAGCAATCAAAAAATATATCATACTTATCAGCAACAAAGAAAACATGTCCGACATTTTGTTGAGAAAAAATAGCTCTATTCCGAGACTTCCATAGATAAAACAAGGTACCAATTCTAAAAATATTCCAAACAACATCCAAGTTGAAGGAAAAAGCAATAGGGTCACCCAAAATAGCATGCACCCAAGTAAAATCCTCCTGCATAAAAGGTCTAAAAATTTCAAGAAGCCACTCCCAAGCTGACTGAGCCCAATCACAAGACAAAAAACATGCAGTAAATCTTTCACTTGTCCACAAAACAGGCAAATGAGATTATGAACACCCAGATGCTTGAGCCTACTTCCAACATGTAACCCTTGATGTAAGAGACTCCAAGCAGAAAAACTCTGTTTAGGTTCAATATAAGTAGCCCAAGCAATCCGAAACCTCTTATTCCATTGGGAGGGAAGAGAGACCAAATTCCATCTTAGAGTGAGCTTATCAACCATTGGAACTTGTGGGGTGAGCCATTTGTAACCAAGATGAGCTTTATATTGTAAAACAGGAAGCTTCCCAGGCCAACGCCAATCTGACCACCAGGGTTTTTGAAAATGCTTATGTAGTTTGCTCCAAATAGAAAATAGAATACTATCAATAACCACCTCATAAGTGTCTGTATCACCAGGATTTAAATTGTGAATTTGACGAAAACTTTCCCAGGGTATCCAACACCTGGCATGTCGGGAGAAGAAATAAAAAATGGAATCAATACCACGCTTATAGAACCTTTGCGCTCTGACCCACTGCACCAGAGCTAAGGGAGAACCTTTCCAAGTGATAACAGGAGACCACCAAATATTCATGGAAGACAAAGAGGCACCTGCTTTGCGAAAACTCCCTTTCCAACTAAGCCAGGGTTTGAAGGCCTCCCAGGCTTTTTAAATACTCTGAATAATAAAAGAACCTTTAACTTTAATAGGGACAGGGGCAGTAAGAATGGATTGCAATCCCACCCCTTTCCAAATTTTCTTCCCTTGAAGCAAACCAGACGAAATGCAATGCCTGACCAGCACTTTCTAAGATTCATCCCCAATTAAAGATCGGGTGATCCATTTAGCACAAAGGGCAAGACCTTGTCGGTGACAATCAAACAAACCCATGCCTCCACAATCCTTGGGAAAATAGCAAATTTCCCAGGATACCCTATGAAAACCTTGCTTGACAGAGTCTTTGGCCCACAAGAAGTCTCTTAGAAGCTTATCCAATTTTTTATAACAAGATTTGGATGGAACCCAACAAGATGAATAATAGACATGGGTAGTGGCTAAAACCTTAGAACAAATCTAAAATTTTCCTGCCAGAGAAAGTTTCTTACTAGTCTAGTAAGAAAGCTTCTTTTTATGTATGTGAAAATGGGGTAATCTGCGGTTGGATTAGAAAAGTTTTGGACTAGTTGGAGAATAGGACGGACAGCAATCACGTTAGCCAAATATTAGCCTGGTGTGTGAAGCCGGCCATTGAAGAAGACCATTCTTGCATTGGCGACGCCCATGCCCTTTCTCAACAGAGCCTCGCAGATGCATGCCAACTATTTGATGGAATGCCTCAACGAGAAGTTAGCTCGTGGAACGGCTTGATTGGAGGTTATTTGCAGAATGAGGTTTATGGAGAGTAGGAGTCTGGAGGATGCATGTCGATTGTTTGACGAAATGTCTGAAAGAAGGTGAGGTATGGAATGAGATGATTGCAAGGTAGGATCACTATGGATAGTGTGGAGATGTTGTGGGTTTTATTTTAGAGAGATGCACGGGATGTGGGATTCGATGTCTGGCCCGATTCGCCATTTCATAGGAGAGTAAATGGATCAGATCAATAGATGGAGGTTCACAAAGACAGTTCTGTGGTGTGGATTAGATTTTGAGGGTCATAGCATGAGACTGGATGGATGCCATCCATTCTGACAAAATGCCCGAACAAAGCCTTGCGACGTAAAATTCCAGGTGCAGAGGGTGTGAGTGTGTGGGCGTGATAGATGGTGTATGCAATGGTTTTGATGAAAGACTTAAAAATAATGTTGCTTTCTGGAATTATTTGACTATGGGGTATGAGCAGAACAGAGCCTCGCAGATGCATGCCAACTATTTGATGAAATGCCTCAATGAGAAGTTAGCTCGTGGAACGGTTTGATTGGAGGGTATTTGCAGAAAGAGTGAGTAGAGGAGGGGTGGGTGCTTTGTGATTCCAAGCCTAATTAGAATGAGGTTTCATGGTTAACCGTTATTGCAGGGATTAAGAAGAGTAGGAGTTTGGAGGATGCATGTATTTTGTTTGACGAAATGTCTAAAAGAAGGTGAGGTATGGAATGAGATGATTTCAGGGTAGGATCACTATGAATAGTGTGGAGATGTTGTGGGTTTTATTTTAGAGAGATGCTCGGGATGTGGGATTCGATGTCTGGACCGATTCACCATTTCAAAGGAGAGTAAACAGATCAGATCAAAAGATTGGGGTGTAAAATTTCTTTGTGGAGGTTCACAAAGGAAGTTATGTCTATTGTGGATTCCAACTTTAAACTCAGGACTAGCTGATTATATTCTTGAAAATGTTTGCAGATTAGGACTATAAAAGACAATGTTACAGTCTCAATATTATTATGGTTTGTAAGAAAGGCATAAATTGGGCATGGATGAACAAAATACAGGGTTCTCAACTCAGTATAGGGTAGAACTTAGAGCTGGGTATGATTGTGTTCTTGTCCCCCCCTTCAGCTAATTATGATAATAGAACTGTTACAGTACACTCATGGAGCAGCTCATCCTATGGTGGTACACTTGATGCAGCTATCAACCTAGGCAATAGTGGGGGGTCTACAATCATGGATGACAAGTTTGTTGGTGATACTTTTCAACTCCTCTACAGATTTTTTGTTTGAATTAGGCTCCATTTTTACAGAGTTGGGGTAGAGGAGCTCTAACTGGTGTTAAGGATTTAAATCTAGAAATCTTGCATTTTGGTTTAAATAAGCTTCAGATGCGTAGATTTAGGTGAGGGGAAGTACTAAAAACATCAGGGATTAACTACAATATAAAATAGAGATACATTTGAGGATGCATTGGACAATAGAGAGTTCAACAAGGACAAGAACAATGCACAAAGAAGATACAGATGGAACAACAATCAAAATAGGTCAAGAAAAACTAGGAGACCAATGAGGTTAAGGCAAGGAGGATATGTCATAGGTTTGGACACATGGATTCATAGTGTAGGACACAAGAAAGACAAGAATATGGGAACATATAGCTTTTCCATGGGTATTGCTACTCATGTAATCAGATTGGTCACAAGGCAATTAATTGCAGGGTTCATGACAGAAGAAAGTATGGATTCACTAGGAGAAATCCTAAGACATTTTAACCTCCAAGGAATAATAACATTAAGTGTTATAAGTACAATAATTATGGTCACACAACAAAGTGGTTTAGAGCAGACATTCCAAAATCAAGTAGGTACAGGAACAAGAACATGGATATGAACAAGAATAAGAACAGGAACATGGACAAGAATGTAGACATGGATAGGAACATGGATATGGAAAGAAATAGTCAAAGAAATCAGAAGGATCAGATAAGAAGAAAAGAGGATAAAGGTAAAGAACAATGCTTTCTAGGAGTAGAAATACTCCCATCCCGGAATTAACCACCTTTAGAGGAGGTGGAGAAGGGGCTTAAGCTAAGAGGCTCATTCTTAGCCTTGAGCCCCAAATGTGACCCTTTGCCATTGATTTCAAAGAGGGAGATATTTGGTACTTGATAGAGCAATGTGCCAGGGGGAGCAATGTCCCAGGGGGAGCAGAACAAAGGAAAGGTTAAGTTTTCAGTAAAAAGAATTTAGGTTGCCATCAATGATAAAGAGGGATATTGTTGGACATTTTGAGCTCATTTAGTTGTCATTGATGCCAAGGTGAACACATGAAGTTGTCATTAACACCATGGAGTACATCATTACTGCCACTAGGAACAATGCGAAGAGTTGAAGAAAAGGTGTCAAAATATGGTTTTATAAGGGTTTGTGTTAAAACCATGGTGGAAAATTAAATGGTTTTATTAAAATCATTATGAGGATATAAAGGCTTCCTTAAACATTGTGATGGTAGAATTAAGGTTTTTATTAAAACCATGGTGGCAGAATAATTTACATCAAACCCATGGAGTACAAAGAAAGGTTTAAAGTTTATCTCAAGAAGGCTTTAATTTTTATTAAATTTAAAGGTTTATAAAATAATTTATAAAATTTAAATTATTTTAGAATTTAAATAATTTATAAATTATAAAGGTCTTAATAAGGCGTCGACGTCATCGATTTAATGGAGCATCAACGTCCATGACAAAAGGTGAAATTCATATATAAAAGCAATGCCAAAGGGGCATTAAACTTACCCTTCATCGATTAAATTTCATGCGACCAAGTGAGAGAATAATTCGTGCAATCGTTGAGGAAGAAGAAAAATTTGAGTTGTCTTTTAGCACTAGGGAAAATATGAAAAAGGGAGGGCTTAAGCCTCACTCCCATTGGACATGGTGGTCCATTGGTAGCACACATTTTGCGAGGGCATTGGGAGTGGAAGTATCCACGATCGATTCGCATGGAGGTTGTTTGCATGTTGGTCTTGAGCGCTGCGGAGGAAAATGTTTTGAATGTGCTCATTTTAAGTGCCAAGATTGGAAGAAAGAGCACGAGGTGCTCTTTAGATTCTAAGCATACATCTAGCACACGCGGTGATCTATCCTGTAGCTAGGGCGCATGAGGAGGCAGAGATTGGGGGTTTGAATCTCATATGTGGCAAAGGTAATTTTTGTTAAATAAATTTTTATTTGCCTAAAGTCTTTCCTAAGGTAAAAGGGAGTTATAAGGGTAGAATGAAAATTTGTTTGTTTGGAAATTGATTTATGCTATAGGAGTTATAAGGAAAGTGGATTTTATTTTTGCCAAAGTTCTTGCTATTAAAATTTAATTAAAGAGGTTTTTGAGTTAAATTTTGGTGGATGTTAAATTTATTTTAATTGGGAGATTATAAGGTGTTATTTGGAAAATATTTTATGTATGTTGATGGCTGTTTTTAAATATGGAGTGATAAGGTGTGATTGAGTTTTTGCATTACATTGTGGGAAATATTTATCTTCTAACCTCTTTGAGTTTGGCATAGAAATTGTTTTGATTGTGGTAGATTTATGAGATCCCTTAATCATCAAGAAAAAGGTATGAGCACATTCTTCCATATTTAAGTTGATTTATTGGTTTTTTGGAAAATAAGTTTGGAGTGAAAAGGACTTGATTAGGGTTTCCTATTGAGTGTGTTGAGTTAATGCTTCAAGGTTTTCTAGAATAATGAGTTGTTAAAACCTTGTTTTATAAGCATTGTTGTTGAAACCATTGGTTGAGTGAAGAACTTGAACTAGGGTTTGAGTATCATTGTTATGTGAGAGTTGTTTTATAAGCATTGTTGTTGAAGTGAGTTTTGAGCAAAGAACTTGAACTAGGGTTTGAAAATAACATGAGTATCATTGTTATGTGAGATTTGTGATTGAGCATTGTTGGAAATATTTTGAGTTGGTGTTTATATGCTTGGACTAGGGTTTGTGAGAAAGGAGTGTTTCATTAAGTGATTGGTTGAGTAGAGTTGGTTGAGCCTAGTCAAGTGGATGTGTGAAGTGATTGTTCAAGTTCATTAAAACAAACTATTCTATATTCTGAATTGAGTTGAGAAAGTGATTGAGCATTGAGTTGAATTTGAAGCATATTGAGTCTCTAACAATTCTCCTTATATTTCTAAGAGAGTGATTGAAAGTAATTGAGCATTTTGAACGTATTGAGTCTCTAACAACTCTCTTTATGTTTCTATGAGATTGGACAAGTTCTTTTTGGACTTGTTGAGTAGACTTGAGAAAGTTCTGTGTGGACTTGTTGAACATATTTGAGCAAGTTCTGTGTGGACTTGTTGAGCAGATTGGACAAGTTCTATGTGGACTTGTTGAGAAGATTTGAGAAATTTTTGTGTGGACTTGTTGAGCATATTTGAGCAAGTTCTGTATGGACTTATTGAGCATATTGGACAAGTTCTGTGTGGAATTATTGAGCAGATTTGAGCGAGTTCTGTGTGGACTTGTTGAGCAAATTTAAGCAAGTTCTATGTGGAATTGTTGAGCAATATTTAATAGTAGAGTTTGGTGCACATTTGAGGGTAAGTTTGTGCCAGACCAGAGATAGATATTGAGTAGATTTGTGCTAGACCGAAGGACTGTGTTTAGTGTAGATTTGAGATAGAGCTTTGGAGGTAACAGAGCAAAGAGGAAAATAGTCTCTAGTGGATAGAGATCCATTAGTGAGGGCAGTGAGGCCAGGTCTTCTGAGTGGGGATAATAGTCTTTAGTGGAGAGATATCCACAAGCCAGTGTAGTGGAGGAAGTAGTCTTCTAGATGATCACCAACCAGAGCAGAGGAGAAGGAGTTCTCCTATGGATAGAGATCCACAAAATTGATTTAGGGGATTGGTGTCTCCTTTGGACAAAGTTCCATAAACATTTTAATAGGGAAAGGATTTCCAAGAGATTGATTGAGAAAATTTTAGTGATCGTGGAGTAGCCCACATTGGGTGAACCATGTAAATTATGGTGTCTCTATTATGTGTGGTGATTTATGGATTGCTTTGATTACTGTTGTTGATATTGCTATCTTTACATTGCATAATATTGATTAGGAAAAAAAAGTAAAAAGTGATCTTATATTGTTCACCCCCTCTCAGTATAAGCTTGTGTTCTTTAGCGGGTTCATCCGAAGTGCATCATTGCTTCAAATATTTATCACAAATGTGTGAAACATTGTTTCTAAAAAATTGCTAAAGCGAAGGAATACCAAGAAAGGAAGAGACACGGGTTATTATGATCCAAAATAGAGTGCAATCTAGGAGGGAGTGCAAGGTTGGAGAGAGTACAAGCTATGAGGGAGTGCAAGTCGAGAGGGGATGTGAGCTAAGAGGGAGTGCAAGCCAAGAGTGATCCTGATTAGCTTGTATGGAAGGAAATTCATATCTGAAATCCCTAATGGGAAGTTAAAATACCTTAGTTGGAAGTACAAAGGCCCAATTTGAAGATAAATAGAAGAGTGAATACATAGCAAGTTCAATCCAGGTAGCAGATGTTACACCAGAGGTGAGTATCAAGGATGGGATGATTGAGCATGATATAATGGTTCTTAAAAGGAGAGGATTAATGTGTAAGTTTTGTATATCATGTTCAAGGTTTTTGGAGATTCAAAATTGGATCAAGTGGAAGTGGATATTAAATTCAAACCACAATGTCACTTTTCTTCTTAAAGGTTTTTTCCTCATCATATTTTCCAGTACAAAAATTAGGTATAAAATAATGGTCGTTGGCCCATGGTTTAGGGGAAGAGATGCACTTTATTTGAGATCATGGAATAATTTTTTTTTGTTGAGACATAAACTATGAAGAAGCTTCCAGTATGGGTTAGGATTTTTGGACTTCCAAATCACCTTATAGATAAAGATGTTCTAAAGAATATTGAAAATTCCATAGGTTAATTCATCAAGGACTAACTACTAAGGAGCGAAAAAATGTTATATATACTCGAATATTTATTACTATGGATATTTCAAAACCTTTGCCACAATCTATTAAGATAAAATATGAATCAAGAGAATGGGATAAACAAGTAGATTATAAAAATATTCCATTTCATTGCCACAATTATTGTGAGATTGGACACATGGAAAGAGTTTGCAAAGTGAAAACTATGAAGAAAGAGAAAAAAATTCTAACCATGAGATAAACTTCAAGATAAATCAAGGAAATCATATAGTAATAGAAGCTAGATTAGATCAAGGATATTCCACTTCGAAAAAAGAGTTAAAGAAATCCTATCTACAGTATCATTTGGCAATTTTAGAAGGAATTAAAGGTGCAAAATAATATGTGGAGAGAAATCCTAAAACAAAGACATCATAAGAGGTCAAGTTTATTCTAGGTAAATCATCTTCATTTTCTTCAAGTAGTATAGCATCCTCTCCAAGTAATAAGAGTGAAAGGGATGAAGATGTTATCCCTTGCACTTTAATGTTTCAACATCAGCATAATAAATAAATGAGGATGCAATAAATCCATAACAATTTAGGTTTTTTAGAGTAGAATAAGAATGTAATTGCTACAGAAGAGCATCCTTCCACTTTAGGGTTTCTAGGGAAACATAAAGAAGAAAGTGATTTTGAGGTTATTCCTTGAACTTTAGATTAAGAATAAGGTAAACCTAAAGATGATAAGTCTTAGTATGAGTAGTTTGAGAAGGTTGAAGAGATTTATGAAGATGAAAATATTGCTAGGAATGAAAAAAAAATAGGAAGACCCAAGAAGCAAAAAGAAAGAGAAAAAGAAACCCAAAGGGATATTAATATGGGAAAACAAAAGAAAATATCACAAGTGCTAACAAGAAGTGAGGCTAAACCCACAAATTAAAAAAAATAACAATGAAAATAATATCTTGGAATATTAGGGGAATGAATAAGAACCTTAAAAAAGGTATTAAAAAATTGTGAGGTTGTTATAGATAATATATTTATAGATATAGAAGTTGGGCAACAAATATTTTAGCCATTAGCAGTGTTGAATTTCATCTTGATAGAATTTAAATTTTAGATGCCTAGAATTTAAATTTTAGAAGACATCTGATATAAAAGGAGTTGGTTTTGAAAACTTAGCAATTTTAAGAAGATGGATAATCTATATATATATATATATATATATATATATATATATATGAGTAATACTTCTTATACACATCCACCATGGGGATTGAACCCGGGTCACATCATCGATAATGCAAGTGGTGTCCTTGGTGGTAGACCATACTCACGGGGATAGATGGAGAATATATTTGATAGAAAGGTAAAGTTGGATATGCTTTAATTAACTTGTTAGAAATGTAATGAGAGCAATGTAATGTTTTGTTTTTGTAATGGGAGTGGCCCCTAATAGAATCCACACATAGCTTATTAAAAAAAATGCCTTTATAGTAGTCACACCACTTAGTGCTAAATATATCAATACTACCATAGGGTTATAGCAAAGAATCAGGCTACTTGTGCTAGCCCAACACAAACAGTTATGTTATAGCATGATAAACAAGTTTACAAGTAAGACACATCTACAATTATACCTTTTCAATGGTGACCACCATTTATAAAATATGCCTCATAGCAAAGAAGTTGTGGAAGCCCTTAACAATGGTGGAGGTGGGCAAGTGTGCATGAGATCCTTTTGATAAATATTACATCATTGATGATGGAAAAATTGGGTGTGTAACCAATCCATGATTGACAACTTTGGTGGAACATGCAATATACTTAGGAAGTCTATGATCACGATCATCACTAGGAATTCAAAAACTATCACATATAGGGGTAAGGAGAAGAATAACATTCACAAAGGATCTAAGTTTAACAACATCTAGATTTCTCCTAATTTATGTTCGTGATAAACTTGTTGTACATGCACCACTACTTAGTTCTCTAACATAAGGGTTAAGAAGATAAGTGAGCTCTAAAAGGTAGCATGTTTTACCTTCATGTTCTAAACATCTACACCATGCCCTTATTTTCCAAAATGAATTGTTTCCACCACTTACTATTGGGTTGGCTTGAAATATTATACTACTAAGTCAATAACAACACAACATGTAACTTAGTTAAGTAAAGTCATCACTAATTGCACCCTTGTTACTTATAAAGCATTTTTGTTTTTCTCATTAAACATGATAGAGATCTAATTGCCTAGATAGGCAAATGTAGGCCATTTAGAGATGTTTTTTACCTATCCATGCAAGAGACAATTTCAAGAGATCTCATGATATAGTTGCATTCTTGAGTTCCTTTTGAGAATGGTCCTTGTAAAACACCTATTTTCACCCACAAGCAAAAATAGAGAGAAATACTCATACAAAAATGATTGCAAAAATAGTTACCTTAACAATGCAAAGAGGGTTGGATAAAGTGGAAGGTCTTATTCATCACTTCAACAAAGAGCAAAGGATTAATGTTACCCATATCTTAAATAAAATTGAGCATATGCATGCATGTTTTAGCTTATTGTGCCTAAAGATAGCATTACAACAATGATCCTTGTAATTCCATTGCTTACATCCTCAATCTAAATCAATTGTATCACCGTTATATTATTTGATGATCTTTTATACTATTTTATGTTAGACTTAACTTAGGATATAGGTCCATAATGGAAGTATGGTGACAAAAAAAATAAAGCAACACCATGATAAATTTAATAAGCATGAGGATTTAATATTTAAGAAACTTAATATTTTGGTCATCCTTAAATATACAAACATTATATAATAAATAAAAGTGGAGCAATATATGTTTAAAAACAACTCAAAATATTAATTCAACAAATTTAATGTAATTTTTTATTAAAAATTATGCAACTTCAACCCATGGGGTTTGACATATTTAGTGGTATTTATGAATTTCACACCACAAACAAAGGTTCCAATCCCATGAGTGAAGCTTCACATTTTCCCATGGGATTTAGAGCAATTGGTTTGTAGTGAAGAGTTTTACATCTTAGACCAAGGTTTAAATCTCAATGGTGAATCTTAACATTTTAATCAAATGGCATGAGCTCAACTAATTAAATTCCTCGACTTTCAAGGAGGAGATCCAAGTTTGAATCTTTCCAAATGTGATACATGCATAATAACCAAGTTGTTATAATACCATTGTGTGGCGATGATGTAATACGAGTGGGACTTGTTTCAATCCCATAGAATCAATTAAAAATATACAACTTTGAATTTAATAAAAGTAATATTTTTTTTATTATGGTTGGAGAAGGGGTGTTGAAAGGTCCCCGAAAATTTTACAAGAAATTCAAGGGATGTTAAAAGGTCCTTGAACCTTTTACAAGAAAGTCAAAGATTTTACATTAAGCTTAGAGTTGTAGCCTACCAAAAAAAACATCTATGCAAATCAAAACAACTATGAACCAAAATAGCTTAAAAATTTCTAAGTCATAGCCACTCAAAATATTTTGTCATGACTACAAACATACACCATCAAGAGACTAGTTTTGAGCAAAGTGCAGCAAATAGTATTGCCATTGTTGTCAACATAGTCAGACAGATTTATTGATGCAATGGACAAGAGTTTATTGAACAACAAGGTGCAGCCAAAGTACAATGGATAGGATTTCAGTGTTGAGCAAGGTGTTGCAGGAGGATTGTCATTGTTGTCAATACATAGATCTAATGATGCAATGGACAGGCAGTTCAGAAGTCACTTAGATGCAGAGGATAAAGTTCAAAAGTTATTCAGATCATGAGTCCTTAAATGATAGATGCACAAAAACAAAAAACATAATTCAGAATGAGAAGAAGTCTTCAGAACCTGAGATGTCAAGAAGGGGAAAGGTTTTTTGTGAAAAGGCAGTTAGAATAAAAAGTTTTATTTAAAACCATGGATAACAGATTTGAAATGGGTTTTTCTTAAAACCCAAGTTGGCTCTTCGTTTCATTGAAAAAGATGCCCCGGTGATAAAGATATTTAATTTTAAATATTTAGTTTAAATTTTAAAGGTTTTTTGTGAAAACCAAGGCATTTAAAATAAAAAGTTTTATTTAAAACCATGGATAACAAATTTGAAATGGGTTTTTCTTAAAACCCAAGTTGGCTCTTCGTTTCATTGAAAAATATGCCCCGGTGATGAAGATATTTAATTTTAAATATTTAGTTTAAATTTTATTTTATTTAAAATTTAAATTAAAATATTAAATTAAATTAAAAGGGCCGACATGTTACTATTTCATGGCAATAAGCTATAGGAAAGTGACGAAGGTGGAAGAAGTGTTTGAGGCCGACAAAGTTAAATCTGGATCGACGAATTTTAGGGTTTGGTAGTGACAAATTCTAGGGTTTCTCAACCGACGTTCTTTTAGGGTTTGTTCCTAAAACTTCTTCTATAAAAGCAAGGGTACTTCGAGTTTGAAAAGTGGGGTGTAAAAGATAAAGTCCAAATGCAAGCATAGTGTTTGTGAAAGTGAAGTTCGTGTTGAGCAGAAAGTAGAATGTGAAACGACACAGAGTGTGCGAAGCGTGTGCGCAAAGAATGCAAAGTGTGCAGAGAAGCACGAAGGGCAAAGTTGATTGCAAATTCGGTCGTAGCGATGCATCAAAGCGTGTGAAGTGATTGTGCAAGAGAGAGTAGAGTGCACAGAGATTGCAAAGGTGATGTAGACCAGTTAGAGTCTTGCAATAACAAAGGTATATGTCAAACATTTTTTTATTCAATATTGAAGTCCAGTTGGTGCTGGCAAATTAAGGGGTTGGTGCCTCTTTCCAGCTTGGTCTCGGTAAACAATTTGTCCAGTTGGTGCTAGAAAATTAAGGGGTTGGTGCCTCTTTCCGTAGGGTCTTGGTAAAATAGGAGTTGGTGCTCCATTCTCATTGAAGCGGATAAAGTTAAGGGGTTGGTGCTCCTTCCAATTGGTGCTGGTAAAGTATTATGTAAAGTTGTAGCTTTACATTGACTCGGATTTGGATGGTAGTCCAAGCAGTTTTTTGAGGAGTAGCCACATTGGTGAACCTCATTAAAATCGTCGTGTTATGTGTGATGCTTTCTTGATGCATTTAGTATCTCTTTTATCTGCTTTAAAATGCTACTAGTTTTATAATCTAATTGTTTTAGAAGTTTTTAAAGAACACACTGATTCACCCCCCCTCTCAGTGTCATTGTGATTACAACAACTAGAACCACCACTCCATAACTGATTAACAAAACACCTCTGTTGGTTTGTCTTTCATACACACCCCATGTAGAATGAGCATAAAATACCGATAACACTTATACGGGATAAATCCCACTCACTTTAGGATCTTGCTGGTTATCCAAGGTGTGAGTTACAGAGTTGGGTCGAATGTCTATTCACTCTTTTCCACTTCTGGAATAGATTCAAGTGGACTGTATGTTACCTTACAATGGGCTTGACCTTCGTTCAATAATGTTTAGCGGTTTGTTATCTTTGTTAACTATCAGATTTACAATGAATTCTTTGATATAGCTCTTTATGTTTTAGCAAATTAAATAAAATATAAATTTGAAAGAAAATAAAAATGGATCATTTAACGGTGGAACAGAGAGAGTAGGGTAGGGCAGAAAAGAGAAGCTTATCTAAATTAGCTGCAAAATCAAAACTACCAATTTCAATTATACTATTTAGCTTCACAATAAAACCAATCAAAGAGGAAGGTGTCCAGCTTTCTAAGATCACCTTCTACTAAGAGCATAAGACGAAAATAACATAGATCTAAAATAAAATCATAAATAGAAGGGAAGTCGATGTCAACTGATATCTCTCACCAGCAGCTTAGCTCGCATAGTGAGGATAGACCAATTAGAACAGACCTGAACCTTAAATCTCTAACTTTCCTTAGCATATAACAAATAGAATGAAGCCTAGTAGCATATTCAATCTTGATAACACAGATTTGCAACCAAAATAAATAGAAATTTAGTGAGACGAAAATAGAAGAAGATGCACTTATCAAAATCTGAAAGATATTAGGCTCCTGGCCACGCTATCACAGAAGAATGATTTAACACCAACCCTAGGTCCAAAACAAAGCATTCAAACAAGATTTGCAGGAAATTGCTAAAATGTCTTTTATTCCAAGTTTTTGCCTCCAAAATTTACATTCAAGAGAAGTATATATAGACTCAGGACAGGCCTTGATCTTTTCAAAATATCTTCTTCCAAATATCTAAATCTTATCATAAAAATCCCACCGTAGAGGTTTTACAATAGAAGGCATTTTTATATAGAGTTTTCATAAGCCCTAATTACTCTGAAAATCTTCGCATGGATCTTGCCATGAATGAAGAAGATAAGACTTGGTTTGATCCTCATCAAATGGGCACCGCGTGTAAATGTATGTTCTTCTTTCGATAAGCTATCAGAGCATCTCATTAATTCTTCTATGAAATTCGCATGAGTCACTGACTTCCTAGGCCTTCCATCCTCGCACAACTGCCTTTGTTTGGTTTGAGTTGAGATTCTCTGTCAGTCATTACTTTTGCCATTAATTTTTTGGGCAAATGGATCCATCGGCAAATTCCTTAAAGTCTGTCTTTCTCGCCATCACTTCTGCCATTATGCAACTGTCGGATCTGCTTCTGCAAAAAGAAAAGCAAAGGTTAGATTTTTAATGTTTTTCATTTTACTTAATTAATTGATTTGGACTGTGTTGAAAAGCTTCCACTTCCTTTTGGATAGGTGATGAAAAATTTAAAGAACGGCCAAATTTTGCAAAATGAATATAAGTCCAAACATATTGTGATATCGCGATATTTTCCTCAAGTTACTTCTTCCTTGCTTGTGCCTTTCAAAAATGGAACATGTCGCGATATCGTGACATTTCCTTCACTTTATCTCTCTCAAGCTTTCGTCCTCACGAAAATGGAACATGTCGCGATATCGCGACATTTCCTTCACTTTATCTCTCTCAAGCTTTTCTTCCTAGCTTGTGCCTTCACAAAAATGAGACATGTTCGAAAATGGAACATGTCGCGATATCGCGACATGTCTCTCAAGCTTTTCTTCCAAGGTTTTGCCTTTGTGAAAATGAGACATGTTTGAAAATGGAACATGTTGCGATATCGCGACATTTCCCTCAAGCTTTTCTTCCTAGCTTGTGCCTTCGCGAAAATGAGACATGTCCGAAAATGGAACATGTCACGATATCGCGACATTTCCCTCAAGCTTTTCTTCCTAGCTTGTGTCCTCACGAAAATGAGACAAGTCCGAAAATGGAACATGTCACGATATCGTGACATTTCCCTCAAGCTTTTCCTTCACTTTGCAAATTCTCCAAAATTTGTAGGTTGACTCCAGTGACTTTGTCCATCTGTATTTGGCATTTTTACATATTGGTGAAGGATCTTCCTTAGAAATAATTTTAACATTTGAAAAATGAATCTAAATTGCTCGAGAATGATCAGCTTCACATGGTGTAGAAAAATGATGAAAATTCAAAGTGCCTAGAATTTGATGAAACTTTACAAGTATCTAAAAAAAAAAGCCCAAAGGGTATCCAAATCTACAAACGAAACTTTAAAATTCATCACGGATTAAGGGAAAATGCATTTAGAAGTTTGCTGGCCAGAAATAGAAACTACTATTTCTAAATTGAAATCAATGCCATATGCAAGTCTACTTGGACACTTTTATGTAGGCGAAGTTTGAAAAAGGATACAAGCAAAATTTGGAATTAAAACCCGAAAAACATCAAGAGGGTCCCTACGGAAAAATGAAAATTAAACATTTTCAAATGATGGAATTTCATTTTTTAGTGGGGGTGTGTTGCTTCTCAACAAATGGCGATATCTGCGAGGGAAAATAGTAGCACTATTTAGAATCCAGAACTCTAGTTTCAAAACAATTTAGACTATGTACCATGCTTTGCCATAAATATTTTCTAAAATGATTTAACTACTATTTGATAGTTGTTAAAGTTTCCCAAAGACATACTAGGTTGAATCACTTAAGGAAGATTCCGATGTGTGATTATAAGTGTATAAACCTTCTTTCAAGTACGACTGGGGCTTCGAATGCTCACTACAGATTGATCAGCTATTTAGATTGTGCAGGGGAAACCGAGTAGAGCTCTGTTTACTAGTTTAGCCTTTTACAGCCCCGACAGAGTTACTCTTTAGATTTTTGAGACCCTGAGTCACAACTACGAGGTGGCATCTATAGCTTGGTGAAAACGTTTGAGATGTATCCTTTGGGAGCCTTGGCTATCTCCTTCTATCACATAACATTTTTTTTTTTTGAAGAAAATAGTACCAGTTTCATGTTGGCTTGTCCAACTTTCACCTTCTCTTTCCTTTTTTGAAAGATACCGATATCTGGAAGGCCTTGCTAGAAATTTTATTTTTTATCTTTCATTGATCGAGCAATTGATCGACTAATCGCTTCAGCCTGGGTACCAACAACCTCCTTGGATGCTTTGATGTAATTCTATGAATCGGATTTCCCTCTCATGACCAAATTTTCTTGGATTCCCTGGGAGTTCTTCAACCAAACAGTATAGTAGTTTCTTTATAATCAAAATAATTGTGGCAAGCAAGATACAAAATCCAATTATCTTTCTACTGTTGTTCTAAATAACAAGTAGTCCCACTTTTTAATCCTAGCAGACTATCTTTTAACAAAAATAAAACAAAATGAAAACACACTAGGCCAATTTTAAATGTTGATTTGTGTTTTCTTTGTTTAGGCAAAAAAACTCAAACAAACAAGTTTTATTTTTTAAAAGCCAAAGAAGAAGGAAAAAAAAAGGTCACTAGTTAAAGACAAAATTGCACAGACCTCAAAAGATAAAACACAGCAAAAACACACTACTTCAAACTTTTAAATAAAAAATAAAAACACACTACTTCAAACTTTATTTACAATATATACATATGCACAAAGTCTTCATGATTTATTCAAATGATGTAGTGGATGGAATGGCTGAGAAATAATGCTTCAGATATTGACCATTGATCGGAAGGTTCAAAAAATTACCTTCCAGATCCTATAGACGAAATGCATTATTACCTAAAATTTCGGCAATCTGGTATGGCCCTATCCATAGAGGTTGCAACTTGGTGTGTTTACCTTTCTTTTCATGGGCTTTGTCCCATAGAAGCACCAGGTCTGCAAGTCTGAAGGCTTTCTCTTTGGCTCTTTTGTCAAACCAGCGCTTGAATGTCTCTTGGTGTCAACTAAAATGCTCCAAGGCTTGAAGATGTTCATCTTGCAAATTAATTAAATCCAACACACGAGCTTCTGCTTCTACATGATCATCAAAGTAATTCAAAGCAAATTGATAAGTAGGCAATTTTAAAGAGATAGGAATGATGGGCTGAGTACCATACAACAAAGCAAATGGGGAAGTCTTAAGAGCTTCTTTATATTTTATCCTGTTAGCCCAAAGTGCATACTTCAATAGTGTGTGCCATTGTCTAGGTTTGTCTACAACAGACTTCTTGATGGCATTCATCAAATTCTTATTTATGGACTTAGCTAGTCCATTGCCTTGGGGATAATAGTTGGATGAAAATTTGATGACTATCCCCCTCTGGTATGCCCACTCTGCAAATTTGAATGACTGAAAAGCTGGTCCGTTGTCGCACACTAAATTTAAAGGAACTCCAAACCTGGTTATGATATTTGACTCTAAAAATCCGATCACCTCATGGGTTGTACTCCTCATGGTGGCTGTTGCTTCAAACCATCTTGTACAATAGTCAGTGGCTGTTAAAACATACTTGTGCCCTGCTGATGAATTCAATTTTATCACACCTACGAAGTCAAGTCCCCATTGCATAAAAGGTTTTTCTATTATAACAGGTCATAATGGTAGGGCTCGATTAACCTGCTTGGATGCAAAAATCTGACACTGTTGGCAAGTTCTCACATGCTGATGTGCATCTTTAAATAATGTAGGCCAGTAATAGCCTGCTCTTAATATATTGTGTGCAGTAGCAGAACCTGAGGAATACCATGCTCCTAAATTTTCATGAAAACTAGACATCACCTCGTTCACTTCATTTTGAGAAATGCATCTTAAGAATATGCCAGCATAGTTTTCTCTGTACAAGTTGCCTCCTTTGAGTAGGAAATAAGCAAATTTCAGCTTCAGTGCTCTTCTTTGAGTTCTATTCAAGTGAGGTGGACAAATTCCAAACCTCAGCAGATGAATGACATCTCCATACCAATCATCCACCCCAGAATCCAACTGATTAATCTCTGTCTCTACAGGTATTTCAGCAATATGTCGGGACAAACCAAGTCCTCTAATTAATTTTGTAGGCTGGATTTCTAAGTCGTATTCCTACAGTATCATGGCCCAATTACCTCTTAGCTCACCCAATTCATCCTGGCTTAATAAATATTTGACAGCTGGATCAGGAACTATAGCATGGACTTTGCTCCTCAATATGTAATGCCTAAATTTCTTGACTGCTCTCACCAAGGCATAGGCTTGGTTATCCAAGCGAGAGTATTTTAGCTCAGCACCCTTTAAGTTGGTACTTTTGAAAGCAATCAGGTGCTCCCCTGTTCCTCTTCACTGGGTTAAAACTACCGCAAGTGTGTGTTCAAAAGAAAAAGAGTACAGGTAAAAATTTGCACTGAAATTTGGGCTCACTAGTACTGGAGCTTGCTTGATTGCAGATTTGATCTCTTGGAATGTTGCTTTGGCTTCTGTTGTCCAGGCAATCTTAGCAGTTTCCTTCAGCATTTTATTTAGCGGCTTGACTATTTCTACAAAACTAGAGATGAATTTTTTGACAAAATTAATTTTCCCAAAAAATGATCTTAACTCTTTCTTAGAGTTGGGAAAAGGTATCCTCGATATGGCTTCAACTCTCTCAGGATCCATGGAAATGCCATATTTGATGATTAAGTGTCCAAGGAGTTTTCCTTCAGTTACACCAAAAACACACTTCTTTGGGTTTAAAGAAATGCCAAACTCTCTGAATTTGTTGAAGACAGATTCCAAGTGCTTTACGTGGTCAAACCGGGATTTAGAAAAAACTGTCAAGTCATCCATGTAGACAACGATGCACTTACCCATGATACCTTTGAAGGCATGATCCATTGCACGCTGAAAGGTAGCTCCGGCATTTATCAATCCAAATGGCATTCTCTTGTAAGCAAAGGTTCCCCACTTGGTCGTGAAGGCAGTTTTCATCCTGTCTTCCCTTTCAACCAGTATCTGGTTGTACCCCAAAAATCCATCTAAGAAAGACATCATTTCTGAACCATTCACAATTTGTAGCACATCATCCATAGAAGGCAAAGGATAATTATATTTTTCAGAAGCCTTGTTCAAGTTTCTAAAATCCACGCATAGGCGGATTTCCCCATTCTTTTTTCTAACCGATACTAAATTGGCTACCCAAGTAGAATGTCTGATGGGAAAAATAATGGTAGAACTCAATAATTTCTCGACCTCCTTCTTGATGAGGGGTTCCAAAAAAGCATTCACATGCCTCTGTTTCTGTCGAAAGGGTTTGCAAAACTCCTTTAGAGGTATTATATGGGTGTAAAATTTTGGATCAAAAACCTTTAGGTCTTTATAAGACAAGGCCATAACATCCTTGGACCTGTGAAGGAATTCAATCATATTATTTTTAATTTTAGGGTCACAAGCTTTGGCTAACTTAAGTCGTCTGGGATCTTCTTTAGTTCCAACATTTAGTTTCTCAATATCACTGCCTTCTACACCAATAGAATTTCCAAAACTCCCTCTTTTTTTAATTTGGTCGACATCAAAAAGTCACTCAAGTTCTACCATTCCTTTGGGAATTCTATTATATTTCAACCTCATTATCCCCTTTTCATCATCAAACTGTTCCAGCATAGTATCCTTTTGACCATCATCAATTATAGCATTTTCAAATGCATTGGTATTCTATAAAAAGTCTATAATTTGTTGGTCATCAACAAAGACTTGAAAATTGTCTACGTTATCTGGAACCGAAGGACAAGGGATTAATTCGATTGAAAATTTCTTCCATTTGAACTCCTCCAATGGCTTGAGATTTACAGTTGATGAAGCTAAGACATCTGCAAGTGAATTCTCTTCTCTAGGAATGTGTGTCAAATTAAAAGCATCAAAATCCTCCATGAGATCCCACGCTCGGTGTTTATATATTTTCAGGTAAGATGCCTTGCACTAAAATTTACCTCTAACCTGATTAGCCACCAACTCTAAGTCTGTGAAAACCTGGATATTTTTCACACCTTTATCTAAAGCAAATTTCAATCCCAACACTAGTGCTTCATATTCTACCAAATTATTTGTGTAAGGAAACTATAAGCGATAAGACATAAAATAAGTCTGATCTTTAGGTCCTTTAAGAACTGCCCTTGTACCAGAACCTTGCTTAGACTTAGCTCCATCGACATGAAGCATCCAAACTTCATTAGCATGATCAAGATGAGCTTTAACAGGTTTCCTCTTTTGTGCAGTTGTCAGATTATAAACCCCAATATCTACATCAGCAATATTAACAGTCTCATTCTTGGCATTATATTCAGTGATCACGTGTTTATACCTAGGTTCTCTTTCGATTCTTAACTGATTTGCAACACCTTTCCAAGGTAACCACATATGTGATAAATCAGTTGCCAAGTACCCATTCAAAGACTTTGAGTAGTCTCTACTCAGAAGCATTCCATATCCCATGGGAATATCTACCACTTGAATGTTAATTTTGTGTTGTGCTCTCGGCTCAGATGCTAGCTGGATGTGTATATTCTAAAGTTCACCTACCACCTTAACCTCAATTTTATCCAATTGGATAACTCTTCTCTCAAACTTCATAGGGGTTAAACCCAACTGTTGACAAATGGCTAGAGGCATGACATTGGTTGAGGCACCAGAATCCACCAGACAGTTGTGTAAATTCTTTCCAAATATACGGACAGTTAGTAGGAAAGGTGGAACTTCAGTATTTTCTTTATACATGGCCATATTTGCATTTGCTATCTTCTTCCCTTTTTCTAGAGGTTTGGCCGTATGCTCAAAGTATGTCTTGATCAAATTATCCCTTTGTTCAGTAATTTGAGCCAACTCATGAAGAGTGATGTTAGCCTTGATCTTCTTCATATCCTCCACTATATTGTATCCCTTATTGAGTGGAGAAACAAATCCATCCGGTACTCTTGGATCTCCTCCCTTGGGAGGAAGTGGGTTATTATTTGGAGATGGATCTAGAGGAACATTATGGGAGTTGTCTGGAGGTGTAGATGTAGTATTAAGCTCTGGATTTCTGTTCCTGAGATTGTAGTTGTCTCTTCTATACTATTGAAAATCTTACACTTCATCCATAGGCATCTCCACAACATTCTCAGACTCATCTGGAAAAGTGAAAGAATATAACACCATAGCTGCACTATGTTTGGATGAACCTGGACCATCAGCATTTCTTTAGTTTTTAGGAAAAACCAACTCACCAGATAAAGCTTCAAAGGCATTGCAGGACTCCAAACAATCTAATTCCCCGTGTTGAGATGTTTCGTGTATCCTACACCAGTTGGGCAAAGCCAAGTCATAAATATTCACTTCATGTCCCTTACCTTTATAATCCTTATTGGGCTCATATGGTGGTCTATTGAATCTATTCTATTGATAAGGAAATCTGTTTGAGTTGTCTTCGGTGGACACTTGCCTTTTGAAACTCAAAAAGTCATTTGCCAACTTTTGGACCATCTTTGAGACTTCCTCAACTCTGGTTTTATCAGTCTTTCTCTGTATTTTGTATATGTTCAGCATGTGTTACAACCAATGGATTTCCTATCGGTGGAGTTTGGCATGATGGCAACATCATTTGATGTGGGATAGGATTCAAAATAGGGGTATTTTGTGTAACAAAGGGAATTAGAGGAGCGTTCAAAGGTTGAGGTCCTAATTGTCTTTCAAGAACCAAAGCTTCTCTATATGCCTCTGTTAGATTACTAATATTAGCATCTCTCTTCAGGAAAACGAGAGGTCACTGGATCTAGGGAATTCCTAAAAATTTCCAATGCTAGATCTGCAGTTGGCACATAATGACCCGTCAATCTACCATAAGCCTTTTGAAACCTGACATTGAAAGATCTGACGGTCTCATTGGTTCCTCTCTTAATGCTGGAAAATTGTTGATATAACACACTGGGGTCAATCACTTCCCCAAATTGTGATACAAAAACTTTCTCTAAGTCATTCCAACTAGTAATAGAATCATTAGTATATCAAAGAAATGTTGAAGAAATTTGGGATGATGGACAGCAAACCAGTGTGTACTCCAATGATTACAGGGTGCAAGATGAGTAAAGATGATGATTCTCCAGTGGCAGATCAGAGGTTGTACAGATCTATGATTGGCATTTTATTATATATTACGACTACCGGACCGGATATCATGCGAGGCAATTGGGTTAGTAGCAAGATTTCGTGTAGCTCCTAAATATTCTCATGTTATAGCGGTTAAGAGGATATTCAGATATCTAAAGGGCACTATGGACTTTGGGCTTTGGTATCCCAAAGGTGATGATTTCACCCTCACGGCTTATACAGATGCAGATTGGGCAGGCGGTATTGATGATAGGAAAAGCACTAGTGGTGGAGCATTCTTTCTGGGAAAGAGTTTGGTTTCGTGGCTAAGTAAGAAACAACCTTTAGTTTCCTTATCTACAGCAAAGGCCGAATACATAGCAGCAGTGGCTGGGTGTACACAAGTTTTATGGATGAAAACCACCTTGGAGAATTTCAAAGTCAAGCATGAACAACCCATCTCCATACTTTGTGATAATACAAGTGCCATAAGTATTTCCAAAAATCCGGTAATGCACTCAAGGACAAAGCATATTTCCATCAAGTATCACTTTCTAAGGGAGAAAGTTCAAGACAAAGCGAGTCAAGGTAGAGTATGTGTCTACTAAAGAGCGGTTACGAGGTATCTTCACCAAACCTCTTCCAAGAGATATGTTTGAGTATCTAAGGGAGAAATTGGGAGTTGTAATCCCACCCCAAAATTAATCACCTCATCGGGGAGGTGGGGGAGGGACTAAGCTAAGAAGCTCATTCTTAGTTAGGAGCCCCAAAGGTGACCCTTGCCATTGATGACAAAGGGGTAGATATTTGAGTAAGGGGGGGAGAGCCTCAAGACAGGGGGAGTTGTTATGTTGAGTTTTTGTTGTTGAAGCATGGTTTGCCATCAATGACAAAGGGGGAGATTGTTGGCAATTTTGGGTTTGAGATCCTAGCTCCTTGTCTATGAGTTGTCATTGATGTCAAAGGAAATGGCATTAATGTTAAGAGGATGTGTTGGCTTCAAAGGTGAAAGATTCCAAGAGAATATTTTTAAGAGAATTCGGAGAGATTCCATTGGATAAGGTCTTTGGATAGAGTTTTTATTAAAACCAAGTTAAATGGTTTTTATTAAAACCAATGGAGGTTCTTTTTATTATTTAATTATTATTTAAAACCCTTCAAGGTTTTAATTAATTAATTATTTAATTAATTAAGGGAGAAATTATTTTTAATTTATTAAAAATATTTAAAGGTTTTTAAATATTTTTTATTCTTAATTTATTAAAATTAATTAAGGGTTTTTAAACCCTTTAGAAAGCAATTTCGATTAAATTCGAAATTATGTTTCTCTGCCGCCGACGTGTTCTAAAATCCACGATTGGACTATAAATATGGGAAGGATCCTAAGGTTTAACTCCTCTTGAGAAATTTGAATGCATTAATTTTTGGCTGCGATCGATGCTTTGTTGACGCCGCGGAAGAAGAGAGCTCGCGTTTGAAAAACTCACGAAGTGCTTGTTCGTTGAAGTGGTAGGAAGTATGTCTTAGACTTCGTTAGCCCCTTGTGGGCTAGTGGCAGCATAGGCTGTGTTTGGGCTTTGCGTAGGTGGAGGTCTGCGTTTCAATTCTCATGGAGGAAGTTGTGCATGGATTAAGTCACATTTTTTTTAAAACGTATTTTGTTCCACGATTTTCGGATTCGTCAAGGGTAGCCATTCCGTGATTTTTGAATTCTTCAAGGACAACCATTCTAAGGTGTGATTAATTT